>JAVJIF010026297.1:0-88555 GCA_038442645.1 Agave tequilana
CGCTTACTCTGCCACTGTCAGCTCTGAACAAACATGGATTATGTCCGTCAACATGGCTAATAATAACCATGATGATGATCTCCATTGGCGTATGGAGGCCCAAGAGCTTACTTCTAGAGCTAAGCAAGTAGCTTTGAAAAATATCCAGAAGATGTTGCCGTAATTCTTGAACAAGTAGAACAATAAAGACACAATCGGTAGCAATCATGATGATGAAGAGAAGAATTAAACAATGAAGAAGAAAGTCAAAGAAAAGTTTTGCAATTGATGCTGATGTTATAAAAAGCATCCAAGCTCAGATTGCATCCACAACTCAGAGAGATGAACTGAAAAAAATAAGGATGATGATTGAGCTTAATCCTGCACACAAAATACAGAATTTCAGAACTAGAATGAAAAGTGCAAGTGCTCAATTCTACCGCAATAGCAAGTGGCTATGCGGGTCGTGATCACAAGGAGGGACTAGCGATGGAAGCTTTTTAGTAGTTTTCTTTTAAGATACAAAGTTTGGTTAAAGTTCTTCTTTAGTTCTTTAAAAGAAAAGAGAAAATTAGGTTAAAGTTAAGTGAGGAAGAAAGTGAAAGAATGAGAAGGTGGGAAAATGGAAAATGATTATTTACAAAGAAATTGAAAATGGAAAGAAGTGGGTGTTGTTGTGTTCTAAACTAAGAATAAAAGAAAAGAAAAGAAACTAAAAATTACTTACTTCTTTTGGCCAAATACTACCTTGAGTCATTTGCAATGATGTTACCTTGAAGTGAGGCGATCACGTATAGCCCATAAGAGTTGATTCCAGTTTCCTCCACATTATATCATCAAGATGTTGCAAGTATGAAGTGATACGAATGAAACTCAAAATTCATTGTCATGAGCTATCGTGGCACTCGCAAAGGCAAGGCTCTTTCGATACTTTTAGACTCACTTGGAGAGCAATTGTACCAAAAAAAAAAAGTAGAAAAGAAGAAGAAGAACACGAAAACAAAGTACATACAAAAAGAAACTATAGATTCGATCTCATAACTAAAAGAAAAGAAGAAACCTTATACCGTGTCACTCTCAGCACAAGTTTTGTTCTCGTTCTCCTATGAAACTCTGATCTCCTCTGATTTACTAAATTAAAACTAAAAATTACATGAAAAGAAGAACAAAAACCTACATTAAAAAATAGAAAACTAGACTAAATCCCTATCTCTGCATGGTCGTCCCATTTTCAGTGAAAATCCTGCCTTTTATAGGCAAAAACTCAGAGGGGAGAGGTGTGAGAAGATAGGGGGAGCAAACGCTTCGGTGGAATTCCCTGGTTTCGCGTTCTGGCTTTATCTTCAGTTGGATTTCTCGTTTAAGTCCGGGATTTTGATGAAATGGCCTTTGATCCTTGGCTTCAACCGATCGATTTTTAGGGATTTGTTCTAACTGCTTTCAATCGATCTGAACCGATCTGATTTGCCCTGATTTACTGAGTTCGAATTAATTCTGATTTAATTCAGAATTTGATGGGCTTTTGGGCTCATTTCTCTTCACTCTCCTTTAGGAATGGGCCTGCAAATAAATTAAACATTTAATTAGGAAACTGCAAAGTTTATTCTATAATAAGTAGGAGAATATGATAATAAATGTGCAATATTAGTGACCAATCAGACCCCCATACTTTTTTTTTGCTCGTCCTCGAGCAAAACAACTAAACTATACTAAGGATTATTAGACCACTTTTGCAGGTCACTCGATTGCTCTGAGCATGTGCAACAAGCCGTTAAACCTCTAGGTTTCCCTTAGAGGACGAGTTTTGTCTCGTGAGGCTTTTCAGTGGATTACACCCACAAAATCCATAAAGAAAGAGAAACAAAGAGTTAGTATTTTCGAAAAGCATTTTGAAAGAGAAAAATATTTGAAATATACTTGTAAGATTTAAGCAATCTATAAGTTATAGGAAAATTGAATTTTCATTCCTAAAATTAGTCTCTATTCAAAAATTTGTTATCAATCAAAGTAAGGAGTCAAATTGTACTTCTCATTTAGTCTATTACTTTACCCTAAGTCATATGCACCTTGTGACCGTGAAAATTTTGACTAAGGGTTCATTAACTCTTACTCTTATGCCTTATTTATTTATATGTATATATATTTTTTGTGGTATTATTCTTTAGTCCTATTAGACTTTCTAATCTGCCCATGTAATGAGCCTTTAATCGATGACTCCCAAACCAAACGGTCTTAGGGCACCGGGTGAGAAAACCCCCAAGGACTTAAGGACTCGAGCAAACAAGGCCACAAAACTAAGGATTTTATTATATGAACCCCTTTTAGACGTGAATACTTATGCTTTATTAGGCACAAATACCCAGCTTAATCAGAGGATTTTATATATTTTTTTCTCAAACTTATCTAATCATCTTTCGCATAAATACTAAGGCTTGCTTAGGCCAAAGTACCTAGCTAATAAATAATTAGATTTGTTCATCTTTCATAGATATATTTTTTTCTTTTTTTTTATATATAAGGCATAAGAATCTTTGTTTTTGAACCCTAAGTGTGTAAGTGTATGAAGTATGCATATTTCATTAAGGTAAAGATCAAGACTAAATTACTTTGATAAATTATCTTCTAACCCTAAAAATTAAACAAATAATCTTATTTCGACCAAATTTAAGAAATTCTAATTTTGATTTTCCTATTCCTTAAAATTGACTTAATTTCTTACAAAAAATATGTCAAAATATTTTTTCTATTTTCAAAAAGTTTTTAAAAGTAAAGAATTTTTTTTTATAAAAAGAAAAACCTAAGTTATGTTAGAAGCCTCCCCCACACCTATCTCATGCATTGTCCTCAATATATGAATTAATGCATAGATGCATGAAAAAGAAGAAAGAAGGAAAATGTTACCTTAAGCTGGTGGTTCCGGTGGTGGTCTGATTGGTCCATGAAATGCGGCCCATCGACTTTTCGTGGAGTTCGGAGGAACCACCAGAAATCTCTCTAACATAACCCATTAAAATGATGTATCCATAAAGGTTTTTTATTAAATTTAACCCCATCTAATTTTCAAATTTCTTAATTAATTTCGGAGTCAAATTGTCAACCGGCTTGTCCCAAAATGGAGTGCGAAAAGGTAGAATGCTTGACTTGGACTCAGGAAGTACAGGAACTAATACCGACTCAGGAAGGTGACTTAAGTCATGTAAAGTTCAGGAGTCGAGATTGGTTCAAGAAGTGGGTCCAAGTCAAGAAGTTGAAACTCAAGTCCACATTTATTTTTGTAATACCCCGTTCTTGGAATACGTACTTAGTTGCGTGTTCGGATTTTCGATCGTATTTTTCGATTTGTTTTCTGTATTTATTCTGTATCATGAATTTCCTATACGATTATTTTATATTGGATTTGGATTCGTGGACTCGGAGTCAGCCCTAGTCTGAGCCGAGGCCCGATCATAGTATATTCTTTGATTTGGTATTTCTGACGTGTAGAATTGACCGATTTCAGTTTTAAATGTTATTTTTCAATATATTAGGTTTTCTGTAATTTTCTGGATTTTTCTCGGATTAATTTGAATTTCTTCAAACCGGTGTCGGCCAGTGCCGCTGACCGATTCCCGGATTTTTAATTCTCAAACTGTTTGGAATTTCATGATGATTCTTTAGACTTTATTTCTCGGGATCATATTTTCTATCTATATTCTTTTTCTGAGGATTTTATGATTTTATGGAAATTCTTTCGGAGTCGGTAAATCACTGATTCCGGGATTTTTAATTTTAAAACTATACAGTATTTCTTCGAACGGATTTCACTATTGGTCTTCATATATTATTCTTGATTTTTGGTAAAATTTTCAGATCATACAGAGATACTTGAATTTCGGGCTTTTTTCCAATTTTGCAATTCCATTTTCCACCTTGTCATGCCACCTCATTTCCCACTCACATTGCACCTAACCCCACTCACTCTCTCTCCTTCCCATGGCCGGCCAAGTGGCCACTCTAGGGACACCTCACCTCCCTTTTTGCAAGAAAGCCCCTTGCATCTATCCTATTTGCATCTCCTTTGCAAAATCCCCATCATATATATTCCTTTCAATTGCAATTAAATCCTTTTCTTCCTCTTTCACTTCATCAAGAGAGAAACCCTCTCCAAAATTCCCTCATCTCCTCCACAAACCCTAGCACCAAGAAACCCTAATCTCTTCTCCTCCATCTCCTCCTCCAACCACAAGAGTTCATCTAGGGCATCAAGGGCATCACCTCCAACCTCCAAGGCAACTCCAAGTTCAACCTCCTCCACCTCAAGCTTCAACAACAAATCATGGATTGAAGCCACCATCATCTCCATCTTGGATCAAGCTCCAAATCCACCCATCCATGTGAGTATCTTTACTCACCAAGACCTAGTTAACTCCTTATATACTTGTGATGGGAATTCTTGAACACTTGCACCTTAAAAATCCCATTTTTAGGTTATCAAACTAAAGATCCAACCTTTCCATGTAAATATCTCTACTCACCAAGGCTAGTCCGTCCCTTGTGTACTTGTGTTAGTAGATCAGGTCCCCTAATGTCATAAAAACCCCATTTTTGTCATCAAGAACAACCCCCAAGTTCAGTTCTGTAAACTGCTCCCCGACCACGATTAGTCGACTTGACCTAGAACCTAGTCGACTAGAACACTTAGCTGAAACCTAGTTTTTCTGGAAAACACAGTATTAGTCGACTTACCCCAAATATTAGTCGACTGATCAACTCTCTGGAAATCCCTATTAGTCGACTCCTGATTTCACCTAGTCGACTAACCCTCCTTGGACCAGAAACCAACTCTCGGCCCAGTCGACTTAAGCCTATTTTATTAGTCGACTTGAACCCCTAGTCGACTAACCATTTTACCTTAGTCGACTAATGTTTCCTGGAACAGTGACCCCAATTCTCTTTATCCCAGACTTAGTCGACTTGCGTACCTGTTAGTCGACTTGAAACCTATATTAGTCGACTAGTCCCTTGACCCTAGTCGACTAATTCTGACTATATGTCTTAAATGATTTCCCTCCTAAAATTGGATCTTGTCGTTGGTTTATGTGTTATGCATTATGGTTTCTTGTACTTCATGACTGGTACTTTAGGACTTATTACTTGTTGGATCTTACCTCATATTACTTCACGATTTGTCAAGTAACATTATCAACCACTTGTCAACTTTATGTTCTCTTTTAACACATGTATATCAACTAACCATGCCACCACCTTGCCAGACCCTATAGTTATGTCATGATTGACCCGGCCCATTCTACATTTATTGTTATGTTTTATTGCTTGCTAGACATCACCACTTTGTCATGCTATCCCTTAAACCAAGCATGATACACTTGACTTTATGATTATCTTATTTGCGGGAACCCTGCCTTGTTTTATGGAACTAAGTGCCACATGGAACAAAGTGCCACGCCACACGGTGGGGGCCACCTCTTGAAACCCATGGGGGCCACCTCTAGAATCCACTCCCTCAGAACAAAGTGCCACATGGAACAAAGTGCCACACCACACGGTGGGGGCCACCTCTTGAAACCCATGGGGGCCACCTCTTGAATCTGAAGGGCTAATACTGTCATGTTCACTTTCCCGTAAACTGATAATCCTTAATAAACTACAACTTGTATGGGGTATGGGTGGAAGTGATGGATGCCGGAATGATACCTTGCTTATAGTAGGTGGATGATATATGGTAGATTACTGTTAGTGGGACCTCGGGCCCACACTAGATGACTGTTAGTGGGACTTTGGGCCCACATCCTGAGTACTGTTAGGGGGACATTGGGCCTCCAAAACCGGTTCCAGGTGTATGGAAACCACTATAAGAAGTGTTATCAGTTCTCCATCTACTTCCGTTAACGACCCTCGACTTTCTTATATATGGATGTATGTGAGTCGGGATCGATACCGAGACACATACCTAGATATATGGGTTAGACGAGTAATAATAATGATAATTGACATTGTTATGGATATTGTTATGATTCTTGATATTCCAGGCATGTTCCAGTTATGTTCCCAGTTTGTGACACTTATTATGATTTCTGTGACTCCAGTGACGATTCCGGTTTTAACCATTACTTGTCCTGTTTTGGATTTATGGTTGTGTCTATTATGTATTCACGTTTTGACTATCGTATGATTTGCAACTCCGATTCTATACACTTGATTTCCTGTGGCCTGAGATAAGGGTATATGTATGAGGGTTTCCTTGTTTGGATTATTCTTTCGATGTACTAGTCTCATGGGACAGTGACTTGAGCATATATAATCACTTTTGCTCGTGATCTGTTTTACTTGCATTTCTTATTTTACGATTATGTTATATCCGTTCTTATATTCTATACTTGTGCTCTGACCCATTCCTGTCTCTTAGCCACTTGGCTGCAGTTCATTTATTATTATATGTCTTGACCCCTTGGATTCGCACATTCAGATTCCGAGGCTAGATCGTAGTGGAGTTGTCCATCGTAGATCGAGCCATCCTTGCGAGCAGGCATCCCAGCTCCCGCTCCTTGTGCCTGACTTCTCTTGACTCACGGGATTTCCATCCTACTCGTGAGCCCTTTTGTGCTTTTGCTGTATATTTCACTTTTGGACTTGTATGATAAAAGACATATGGACTATGTAATGTCTATCATATACTGTGATGACTTTGTATTGTACCTTTATGTTGGCATATATGTGTGTATACCATGCTTTGCGTTGCACTCTGATCCTTTCTTGTTGTACTTTATGCTTAGCGTATATGCGTGGGGGCACTTCCTGACCTACGTATATACGTCGCAGTGACGTCCCCGTATCTGTGAAATCGGGGCGTTACAGGTTGGTATCAGAGCTTAGGCTCTTACCTCTATAGTACAAACAAGTAGCAAATTCTAGTAATTTGCGGATGCCAACATCAATGTACAAAGTTGTCTAGTCCTTTTGATTTATCTAGTTCTTCTTGATTCCATCCTTCATATCCTGAAATCCTTCCATTCCATGTTCCAGCTCCTCCCAGTCTGTCCATACCTAGTATCGATGGAGAGGAGATCGGGTCGCAGCAACTCCGGATCAGCATCGAATGGAGCAGCGGGAGAGAATGTGGATATATTGAGGGTTATCCAGATGGTGGTGGAAAACCAGCAACAGCAGGTGGAGAACCAACAGCAGCAGACCGAACTTCTCCGGCAAGGGATAGCAGCACCTAAGGGACAGAGGCCGGGGAACATATCAGACTTCAGGAGGCTGCAGCCAGCCATATTCACGGGTGGAGAGAAACCCTTGGAGGCTGAGCAATGGTTAACGGACACATCGGACTTGTTGAAGGCAGCCCGTGTCCCAGAGGAAAACCAAGTGGAGGTTGCCAAGATCCAATTGAAGGATATAGCCAGGACTTGGTGGCTAGCAGAAGAGGCCAAATTGGAGAAGCCTGTCACTTGGGACACCTTCTCCAAGAGTTTCTACAGCAGATTCTTCCCTGTCACAGCTCAGAAGGACATGGAAGAACAATTCATCAGACTTCGGCAGGGGAGTAAGTCCGTGGATGAGTATGCCGCGGAGTTTCTCAGATTGAGCCGCTTTGCCCCGTACATGGTGACGGATGAAGAGAAGCGGGCAAGCAGATTTCAGCAGGGCCTGCAGATGGACCTACAGGTATTCCTGGTGCCCCAGCAGCTGAAGACATATTCCGAGATTCTCACCATAGCTCGAGAAGTAGAGCGTGGACTGGAGAAGAAGAAGGAGAATCAGATGAAGAGCCAAGCCAAGAAGAGGCCTTTTGAGTTGATGGATGAGGAGGATGAGGATAGGGCAACCCAGGGCCCGATGATGAAGAGACCATTCCAGACCCCTCTTCCTCAGATCACATGCAATTTCTGCCACAGGCCCGGACATTACAAGAGAGATTGTCGGGTAGCCAATGGATTATGTTTGGCATGTGGGGCAAGAGGTCATGCACTAAGGGATTGCCGGTACAGGAAGTTTGAGCATACGGCACCAGTCAGACCAGCACATCCGGCCCCAGCACTTCCAGCACCGCCATTGAGGAGGGACCCAGAGCCCGTTGACCGGAGAGCTCCATTTCCACCCCAACGGTATGATCATCAGCAGAGAAGGATGAGAGCCAGAGCAGATCAGGGCAGAGGCCAAGTTCACATCATGGCAGCAGAGGCTTCAGGTGTTGCAGCAGAGGGGGGAGATCAGTATCCGGAGCAGGAGCCTTAGGATTTCATGGTAACCACTACCCCAGATCTTGTATTTGAGTTGGTTATATTTCTTAATATTGTTTCCATTGTCATTCTATCATTGTTAATTCTGGACCTTCTTGTATTTATCTTCCTCCCTGTTTTGGTTTTATGATGCCTTTATTCATGCCTTCGTCCTCCTTGTATTCAATTTGCCTCCTTAACGAAATTGCGAGGACGCAATTTTTTGTAAGGTGGGTAGATTGTAATACCCCGTTCTTGGAATACGTACTTAGTTGCGTGTTCGGATTTTCGATCGTATTTTTCGATTTGTTTTCTGTATTTATTCTGTATCATGAATTTCCTATACGATTATTTTATATTGGATTTAGATTCGTGGACTCGGAGTCAGCCCTAGTCTGAGCCGAGGGCCCGATCATAGTATATTCTTCGATTTGGTATTTCTGACGTGTAGAATTGACCGATTTCAGTTTTAAATGTTATTTTTCAATATATTAGGTTTTCTGTGATTTTCTGGATTTTTCTCGGATTAATTTGAATTTCTTCAAAACCGGTGTCGGCCAGTGCCGCTGACCGATTCCCGGATTTTTAATTCTCAAACTGTTTGGAATTTCATGATGATTCTTTAGACTTTATTTCTCGGGATCATATTTTCTATCTATATTCTTTTTCTGAGGATTTTATGATTTTATGGAAATTCTTTCGGAGTCGGTAAATCACTGATTCCGGGATTTTTAATTTTAAAACTATACAGTATTCTTCGAACGGATTTCACTATTGGTCTTCATATATTATTCTTGATTTTTGGTAAAATTTTTAGATCATACAGAGATACTTGAATTTCGGGCTTTTTTCCAATTTTGCAATTCCATTTTCCACCTTGTCATGCCACCTCATTTCCCACTCACATTGCACCTAACCCCACTCACTCTCTCTCCTTCCCATGGCCGGCCAAGTGGCCACTCTAGGGACACCTCATCTCCCTTTTTGCAAGAAAGCCCCTTGCATCTATCCTATTTGCATCTCCTTTGCAAAATCCCCATCATATATATTCCTTTCAATTGCAATTAAATCCTTTTCTTCCTCTTTCACTTCATCAAGAGAGAAACCCTCTCCAAAATTCCCTCATCTCCTCCACAAACCCTAGCACCAAGAAACCCTAATCTCTTCTCCTCCATCTCCTCCTCCAACCACAAGAGTTCATCTAGGGCATCAAGGGCATCACCTCCAACCTCCAAGGCAACTCCAAGTTCAACCTCCTCCACCTCAAGCTTCAACAACAAATCATGGATTGAAGCCACCATCATCTCCTCTTGGATCAAGCTCCAATCCAACCCATCCATGTGAGTATCTTTACTCACCAAGACCTAGTTAACTCCTTATATACTTGTGATGGGAATTCTTGAACACTTGCACCTTAAAAATCCCATTTTTAGGTTATCAAACTAAAGATCCAACCTTTCCATGTAAATATCTCTACTCACCAAGGCTAGTCCGTCCCTTGTGTACTTGTGTTAGTAGATCAGGTCCCCTAATGTCATAAAAACCCCATTTTTGTCATCAAGAACAACCCCCAAGTTCAGTTCTGTAAACTGCTCCCCGACCACGATTAGTCGACTTGACCTAGAACCTAGTCGACTAGAACACTTAGCTGAAACCTAGTTTTTCTGGAAAACACAGTATTAGTCGACTTACCCCAAATATTAGTCGACTGATCAACTCTCTGGAAATCCCTATTAGTCGACTCCTGATTTCACCTAGTCGACTAACCCTCCTTGGACCAGAAACCAACTCTCGGCCCAGTCGACTTAAGCCTATTTTATTAGTCGACTTGAACCCCTAGTCGACTAACCATTTTACCTTAGTCGACTAATGTTTCCTGGAACAGTGACCCCAATTCTCTTTATCCCAGACTTAGTCGACTTGCGTACCTGTTAGTCGACTTGAAACCTATATTAGTCGACTAGTCCCTTGACCCTAGTCGACTAATTCTGACTATATGTCTTAAATGATTTCCCTCCTAAAATTGGATCTTGTCGTTGGTTTATGTGTTATGCATTATGGTTTCTTGTACTTCATGACTGGTACTTTAGGACTTATTACTTGTTGGATCTTACCTCATATTACTTCACGATTTGTCAAGTAACATTATCAACCACTTGTCAACTTTATGTTCTCTTTTAACACATGTATATCAACTAACCATGCCACCACCTTGCCAGACCCTATAGTTATGTCATGATTGACCCGGCCCATTCTACATTTATTGTTATGTTTTATTGCTTGCTAGACATCACCACTTTGTCATGCTATCCCTTAAACCAAGCATGATACACTTGACTTTATGATTATCTTATTTGCGGGAACCCTGCCTTGTTTTATGGAACTAAGTGCCACATGGAACAAAGTGCCACGCCACACGGTGGGGGCCACCTCTTGAAACCCATGGGGGCCACCTCTAGAATCCACTCCCTCAGAACAAAGTGCCACATGGAACAAAGTGCCACACCACACGGTGGGGGCCACCTCTTGAAACCCATGGGGGCCACCTCTTGAATCTGAAGGGCTAATACTGTCATGTTCACTTTCCCGTAAACTGATAATCCTTAATAAACTACAACTTGTATGGGGTATGGGTGGAAGTGATGGATGCCGGAATGATACCTTGCTTATAGTAGGTGGATGATATATGGTAGATTACTGTTAGTGGGACCTCGGGCCCACACTAGATGACTGTTAGTGGGACTTTGGGCCCACATCCTGAGTACTGTTAGGGGACATTGGGCCTCCAAAACCGGTTCCAGGTGTATGGAAACCACTATAAGAAGTGTTATCAGTTCTCCATCTACTTCCGTTAACGACCCTCGACTTTCTTATATATGGATGTATGTGAGTCGGGATCGATACCGAGACACATACCTAGATATATGGGTTAGACGAGTAATAATAATGATAATTGACAT
Source organism: Agave tequilana (assembly GCA_038442645.1). Lineage (NCBI taxonomy): Eukaryota > Viridiplantae > Streptophyta > Magnoliopsida > Asparagales > Asparagaceae > Agave > Agave tequilana. The sequence continues at coordinate 11,162 of JAVJIF010026297.1, forward strand.
TGTTATGGATATTGTTATGATTCTTGATATTCCAGGCATGTTCCAGTTATGTTCCCAGTTTGTGACACTTATTATGATTTCTGTGACTCCAGTGACGATTCCGGTTTTAACCATTACTTGTTCCTGTTTTGGATTTATGGTTGTGTCTATTATGTATTCACGTTTTGACTATCGTATGATTTGCAACTCCGATTCTATACGCTTGATTTCCTGTGGCCTGAGATAAGGGTATATGTATGAGGGTTTCCTGTTTGGATTATTCCTTCGATGTACTAGTCTCATGGGACAGTGACTTGAGCATATATAATCACTTTGCTCGTGATCTGTTTTACTTGCATTTCTTATTTTACGATTATGTTATACCGTTCTTATATTCTATACTTGTGCTCTGACCCATTCCTGTCTCTTAGCCACTTGGCTGCTGTTCATTTATTATTATATGTCTTGACCCCTTGGATTCGCACATTCAGATTCCGAGGCTAGATCGTAGTGGAGTTGTCCATCGTAGATCGAGCCATCCTTGCGAGCAGGCATCCCAGCTCCCGCTCCTTGTGCCTGACTTCTCTTGACTCACGGGATTTCCATCCTACTCGTGAGCCCTTTTGTGCTTTTGCTGTATATTTCACTTTGGACTTGTATGATAAAAGACATATGGACTATGTAATGTCTATCATATACTGTGATGACTTTGTATTGTACCTTTATGTTGGCATATATGTGTGTATACCATGCTTTGCGTTGCACTCTGATCCTTTCTTGTTGTACTTTATGCTTAGCGTATATGCGTGGGGGCACTTCCTGACCTACGTATATACGTCGCAGTGACGTCCCCGTATCTGTGAAATCGGGGCGTTACAATTTTCCAACAATGAAATGTGACTTAATATTGGTGATTCAAGTTCAAGAATGATTGTTGTGGAATCAAAACTGACTCAAAAATATTACTCAAGTCGGGTAACAAAACAGGAGCCAATATTGATTCGGGAATTTGAACTGAATCACAGATTTGAGAATCTAGGTCACATTTCTCATTGAGTTCAATGTCATAAAAATGAGAACTTGCCAATTTGTCAATAGGACTTTCAAAAGTGTAAAATTGGTCAAGTTCAATATGATCATCAAAGATGGGTGATTCAGTTTCATGATGAATTGGCATAGGATCCAATGTTGACTCGAGAAAAAGGTTGAAATCAAGTGAAGATACCGGAGTCATATTGAATCAGGAAGTAGATTGAATCACTAAGTTGAGGTTCAGGATCATATTCATTCTCAAGTTCTATTTCTGGAAAGGAATAACTTACCAAACTGTCAATATCATTTTCAAAATTTGGAGTTTGGGCAAGTTCAAATGATTGTGCTGAAATGGAACCTTGTGTTCCAAAACAACATCACTCTTCGGCTCTAACTGAATGGTTACGGACATCAGAACTGGCCAAACGATGAGAATGTAGAGATTGGACCATCATATCTATGTCATGATTACGAGCATTTTGAGCCTGAGTCACGGCTTCAAGCATCTTTCATAGTTGATAGGTTCATCATTTTGTTGAAAAGATGAAGTGTTGTTTTGGAATTGGTGGTGAAATTGTGAGTCCATCAGATTTTGTGATTTTTTTTTGGACTCACGCATACTCATTTCCAAAATTGATGGTTTTCTATTTTGGACTGGTGGAACTGAGTATGAATCTTGGAAATATTGTGGATGAGGTGAATAAGAAGGGCAAGTTGGTTGAAAATTTGACTCGGGGAGGTGAATCCCCACTGACTCTGTGAAGAGTTGAATTATTCTGGAAATTATGGTTATAAGATTGGAGGCATGGGTTATATTGATTCGGATAAGACCAATCCGGCACACTAGGTTGGTTAAGTTATGATATGCCGGGTTGGTAATATCCGAAAAAGAGGTTGGTGTGTAATATGGATTACCATTAAATTGGAAAAATTATTATTATAAGCATATCACACAATAAAAAACAAACAAAGAAGAAAAAAAAAACACAACAAATAAGCAAACAAAAAAGAAAAATTCTAACCTAAGTTAGGGCAGACCTAAGACCTGGACGACTCCTAACTGGTTAGATTGTCCACGGGAGGTATAATGCAGACTTTGACCACAAGCTAATCAGCCAGGTCAGGGCAAGATTGGTGGGAGGTTATCCGTCAAAGACGTTCCTTAATTAAGTAACCACCAATCTTCGGGCTTTCGGCCCTTAATCCCCTTCCTAGACACTGATTTGGCAGGAGTCAAATTCCAACACTTTTCTCCTTAGGATAATCTCCTAATTGAGTCCGGGATGTCCCTAGGGCCAACGTCTACTCATTTTTAGTTAGGTTTGGGTTAGTGAGTGAGGAGATTGTTTGTGGGCTAAGGGAGGGTAATGACTTCCCCACCTTATCTTGTTTATAGGACAAGCCCTCAAGTCAATTTAGTGCAGTGTACAAGTATATAGAAGAAAAGTAACATTCAAGCAATCATACAAGAATGAACCTTATACTAAATGCTATGCACACATACCTTGGCTCCAGCACTCTTCAATAGTAAATAAAAAATGAAATGAAATAGACACGTGCCTAAATACAAAGTCTAAATAATTTTAGCACTTACAATCATCATTTTACTGTTGAGGTTAGAAAGTAATACAGTGAATCAAACAAGGAAATAAATGCTACAGATATTCAGATTTTCAATTCAGCTACCTGTAAAAATACAGGTTAGTAGTTCACTCAGTTTTGCCACTGGAATGTAGCAAATCTGAGGGCTTCTTGGCTCTGCTTTCTTAAGCAGAGTCTAAGGCCACTTATATGTCCACTGCAGCAAGAATTCCTTGTTGTTGGATCTGTACAAAAAAAATAAAGAAGAAAGTTAACCAAAAATGTAAACTTTTAAAGAGAGTAACTTACCGTCCTTCCCCGGCAACGGCGCCAAAATTTGATTGAGCTTAAACCTGCAAACAAAATACAGAATTTCAGAAGTAAGAATGAAAAGTGCAAGTGCTCAATTCTACCGCAATAGCAAGTGGCTATGCGGGTCGTGATCCACAAGGAGCGACTAGCGATGGAAGATTTTTAGTAAGTTTTCTATTAAGATACAAAGTTTGGTTAAAGTTCTTCTTTAGTTCTTTAAAAGAAAAAGAGAAAAATTAGGTTAAGTTAAGTGAGGAAGAAAGTGGAAGAATGAGAAGGTGGGAAAATGAAAAATGATTATTTACAAAGAAATTGAAAATGGAAAGAAGTGGGTGTTGTTGGTGTTCTAAACTAAAGAATAAAAGAAAAGAAAGAAACTAAAAATTACTTACTTCTTTTGGCCAAATACCTACCTTGAGTCATTTGCAATGATGTTACCTTGAAGTGAGGCGATCAACGTATAGCCCATAAGAGTTGATTCTAGTTTCCTCCACATTATATCATCAAGATGTTGCAAGTATGAAGTGATACGAATGAAACTCAAAATCATCGTCATGAGCTATCGGTGGCACTCGCGAAGGCAAGGCTCTTTCGATGCTTTTAGACTCACTTGGAGAGCAATTGTACCAAAAGAAAAAAAGTAGAAAAGAAGAAGAAGAACGAAAACAAAGTACATACAAAAAGAAACTACATATTCGATCTCATAACAATAAAAGAAAAGAAGGAAACCTTACACCGGTGTCACTCTCAGCACAAGCTCCGTTCTCATTCTCCTATGAAACTCTGATCTCCTCTGATTTATATAAATTAAAACTAAAAATTATATGAAAAGAAAACAAAAACCTACACTAAAAAATGGAAAACTGGACTAAATCCTATCTCTGCATGGTCGTCCCCATTTTCAGTGAAAATCTGCCTTTTATAGGCAAAAACCCAGAGGGGAGAGGTGTGAGAAGATAGGGGGAGCAAACGCTCCCCCTAACTCATTAACCAAGCCACGAAAACACGGCTTTGGCCGTGTTTCCGTGACCAGGGTGTGGCCAGGTGGCCACACCCAGTTGGTGGAATTCACTGGTTTCGCGTTCTGGCTTTATCTTCAGTTGGATTTCTCGTTTAAGTCCGGGATTTTGACGAAATGGCCTTTGATCCTTGGCTTCAACCGATCGATTTGTAGGGATTTGTTCTAACTATTTTTCAACCGATCTGATTTGCCCTGATTTACTGAGTACGAATTAATTCTGATCTAATTCAGAATTTGATGGGCTTTTGGGCTTATTTCTCTTCACTCTCCTTTAGGAATGGGCCTGCAAATAAATTAAACATTTAATAGGAAACTGCAGAGTTTATTCTATAATAAGTAAGAGACTATGATAATAAATGTACAATATTAGTGACCAATTAGATGACATGTCCTTACCCACTAGAATGGGACTCAGTTCCCTATCCGCCAAAGTTCAAGCCGCCTACTTGCACACGTATGATGACAAGAGCTCACCTAATTAGCACATCTATTACTTCTGGTCACAAACCAGCAACGTGATAGATAATGATGCTGTCATGGCCAGACTATTCATCGGTACCCTTAGGGGTGGCCTTTGATTGGTTAAGGGCCTTCCCAATGACTCTATCAATTCTTGTGTTGACTTGAAAACCCAGCTCTTTTCTCGATTCTATGATGACACCAACGTGACCATGGACAAGCTCCTCTCAACAGTTCAGAAAGGAAGAGAATCCGTAAGGAATACATTGAGAGGTTCCACAATCTCTCTCTCATGTGCCCCGCAGACACGCCCTTACCCATGCTGCTTCAAATGTGGCAACATAACTTCCTCAACAGAGTGAAGATTCGTATGAGAGCTGTCAAAATCTATACTTGGAAGGAACTTATTGAGCAAGCAGAGATAACTGAGAACTCAGTTAAACGTTTGAGCCCTCACTGCCCAAAAACAAGTGGGGGCAGCACCAAGGGATGTGATGCAGCCCAATCTTTCCAATCCACGGGGAAAGAAACGATGACAATTGAGTTGTCTGGGGAAGCTCCACCAAAGCAGAAAAGGAGCAACGCCAGTAACAACTAAGAATTTTAGTTTCTACCGAGACAACACTCATTCAAAGATGAGCAGGTAGTGACCATTTTTCACTTACTCAACAAAGGTAACAAGCTCAAGTTATCTAGAGTTTGGCGACCGGACGAAGTGAGGCGTACAAATGACCCCAACTACTGCCTCTTTCATAGGATGGTGCATCATCCCACCAGTAGATACTTTATCCTCAAGGATAAGATCCAAGCATTAGTGGATGCTGAAGTTCTGACTCTCAAGTCAGAACAAAAGAAAGTCACCGCCAATGTAATATCCTTAGTTAGTAATCCTGTATTATTTTTTCTAAAATATTTATTTTATTTACTGATTATTTTATTGTTATTAACTAGCTTAAATTATTGCTTCTTCTTGTGATTTTTTATGTATTAAATATACAAATTATTTTGAGATAGTAAATGATAATTTGATTTTATATAATTTTACCATCATTTTCTATCAATATTTTTAGTTACTTATTACTATTATTTCTATTATTCTATTATCAAATGTTATTATTGGTAGTAGTTATTAGTATTATCATTTCATTATTGTTTTATTATTATTTATTATTATTAGTGTTATTGCTATTACTATAGATATTGTTATTGTTGTTTTTGTTATTATTATTATTATAATGGTTATGTAATGTTACTACTATTATTATTATTAATGGTATCTTTCTTTTTCTTGATCCTCATATTCATTCTTATTTCTCTATCTATTAGCCTATAACCCATCAGCCCATTAGTCTGTTACCTATTTAAATATTAATAGCTTAATCCAAATCCTAAATATTAAATCATAATCCTATCTATTACAAATCAGATCCTAACTAATCCTAATCTTAACAACAAATTTAATCCTAACTAAATCTCACCATCTCCTCTTCCTCTCCATCTCCAACTCTCCCTTACTCCTTCTCTTTACCGTGCCACCCAAAATCGAGAACCCCACTTGGCCGTGCCTCCTCTTACCAACCACACCAAGCTAGCCATCATCCCCATGGTAGCAGCTCAATTCACATCTCCTTGTTGCACACATCTCCTTGCTGGACCTCCATGGTAGCACAGTCCGGGTTCCTATCCTCTCCGTAGCAGGCCAGAGCATCTCCTCCTCCAAAACCAAGCGCATCGCCCCATCCGTGCCATGGCCGATCACCCCTGCAGCAGCAACCCGCAGCCAATTTATGCAACACCCTCCCTTTTGCTTCCCAACACCATCAGCAGCACACTAAGCCCCAAATCTCCGGCAGGAGCACATCACCATGGTGCCAAGATTCCCTTCATCCTTCTTCACCACTTCGGCAGCTCATCACCCACCCGATCTTCTACGTCGGTGAGCGCGAACACACCCGCATCTCTTCCGACGAGATCCTCGAGCCGTAGATACCCTCCGCAGTCTACGCCTTTTACCGAAGATGATCCCCGAGCTTTGCCCAAGTCCATCACCATGAGTTCCATCATCTCTCTCTCCCCTCTCTCTCATTATGTTAATGCGTGTGTATGTATGAATTATTATGGCAGGGGTATGTATGTAAATATGTATACTTTTGCATGAAGTGTGTGCACTGATTTAGTATGGTGCTGTTGTGTGTGCGTGCGTGGGTATATGCATGTTAGTGTATGTATGTGTATGTATTGTGTATGTATATGGGTGTGTATTCGTGTATATACTTATGTTCATTAGTGAATGCACATGTATTTGTGAGCGTTTCAGCTGTATAAGAGACTAGAGTCATCTTTACAGAAGATCCAGACTCGATCTGGATTCGTGTTTACAGAGTGCCGATAGACTGACGATTCGAAGACCGACCCACGAGATGATCTGGGGATCCGTACCAGTTCGTGCAGTGAAGACCAGACGGCGATTCAGAACTAAAACCATGTCATTTCATGTGAGTGCTTGTTTACTAGTCTATTTCAATTTCAACATTTTATTTAATGTTTCATACGAATGTATATATTATTCTGCATTATTTTCTTCATGCCGGCAACTATTGTTATATCATGATGCTCTCATATTGTTTTATGGATATATCGTTAATCTGTTGATAACACTGTTATTGTTTTGTTTTGGTATTCTTGTTCTCTTTTATTTCATGCTATTTCTTGTTTCTCTTTATATTGCATCCAGTTGCCATTACATTTACATTTCGTATGATAACATGTGTGTTAGATATTTATATGTTATATTTCAGTGATATTGATTTATCATAGTAGATTTTATAGCTTGTTCAGGTTACTTTAGGCTTAGCGTGTATATGTGGGGTATTCTCCTCGCGTATATACGTCGCCGACTCTCATCGCAACTCCGTTTCTCCATATTTTGGGAAGCGAGGCATGACAGGCAATATGGTGACTCTTAATTTTGGGACATTCCTGAAGATGATTGTCTAGGATGGATCAACCCCTGTCCACAAAGCCAGATTGACATCATCAATCCAATGGCTGAACAGCAGTAGGCCAGGGGCCTTATTCCAATGATGATAAAGTCTGGAGAGATATGTAGGTCCATCCGGATATCATCAAGGATGAGTAATAGGAATCTAGCAAGTCCAAGCTCAAAGGTAAGTCATTCAATACCATCTCCCTTAAAATGGATGACGACGCTGTGACTATAGCTCTTCTCAGTAATGTTGAAGCCTACAAAGTTGAACAATTTTGATGATGGACAAGCATTTATGATTACTCAACCTCAGTTGAAGCCAGTTGAAGCTTATGGGTATTTTTGGATATTTTTGTGTAATTTTATAATATTGTGAAAAGCCTTGAATACTTACACAAATACCTTTCCAAGTCGACTTGACCTCCTAATGTAGTCGACTACCCATACTATAGTCGACTTGCAAAAAACCCCTAGTCGACTACATGCTTCTAAAACAAATGACCCAAGTTTCTGTTTGTTCTCTGGCATCAAACTTAGTCGACTTGACCTCCATGTATAGTCAACTAACAGATACCATAATTGACTATACCATTTCCCAAGTCGACTAATCACCTATACAAAAATTTCCCTACTCTCTGTTTCTGTCTGACATCAAAATTAGTCGACTTCCCAAAATGTATAGTCGACTAACACCTTATCCAGTCGACTAACATTGCCTATATAGTCGACTACATTCAGTTTTCCAGAAACTTAGTATCTGTATCAGTCATTAGATAGTCGACTTACCCCTTATAGTAGTCGACTAACCTTTAGAATTTTTGTTCTTCTAGTCGACTGATCTCCTATCCAGTCGACTAATAGCAGTTGATAACTGCTGTGCAGTTGGTGAATTCTGGTGTGTTAACCAACATTTCAAAATTCAAATTTGGCCTGATAACTACCCTAGCTTACTATGGATTTCACCTATAAATAGGGGTATTGTCCTAGGGCCAAGGCACCAATTCAAATCCAAAGTTTTCAGTCTAAAACTCTCTCCAAAAAATTCTGTTTTCTGAAAACCTGTTCCACTTTCAGTTTCTTCACCAAATTTCAAACTCCATTGTGAAGATTTCTGAAATTCCTCCTATAAGAAACCTTGTCCACAAGCACATTCAAATTCAAGGCTTATAGGATCATTGTAATCATTCAAAGAAGATCATTGTACAAGGGCGTCTTCTTGGTATAGAAGAAAGTTGTACAAGGTGTTTGTTCTCTTTGTGTAAAGAGGAGTTGTGCACATTTGGCAAAGGGCGTTTGTCAAGTGGTGTACAAGGTATTGGTTGTGGGTGTACACAAATCAGGAAAGGAAAATCTCAAGCGGTTTGCTTGGGGACTGGATGTAGGTCACAAGGACCGAACCAGGATAACTCTCTTGTCTTTGCGTTTGAATTTTCTGAGTTTATCTTGTGAATATTTTATTTCCTGCAAGTAGTTTGATTTAAATTTTTATAAACACTATTCACCCCCCTCTAGTGTTGTGTTGCTTTGATTATAGATCCTACATTTGGTATCAGAGTAGGTTCAAGGCAACAACCATACGAGGATGGCAACGGAGTTCCCTTCGTCACAATTCAAGAAGGACATTCTACACAACGTCCACCGCTATTTGACGGATCCAACTACAATTATTGGAAGTGTAGAATGAAGATCTACTTGCAATCGCTCAACTATGAACTTTGGAACATCGTAGAAGCATCATACACCAAGCCAACAACCAACTACAACGCTTGGAGTGAAGATCAAAAGAAGAATGCGAACCTTGACGCCAAAGCGATGAATGCTCTATTTTGTGCCTTAAACAAAGAAGAATTCAACCGTGTGTCAACAGCCACTTCTGCACATTAAATATGGCATACTCTTCAGGTAACACACGAAGGCACAAATAAAGTTAAGGAATCTAAAATATCTGTTCTTGTCCACAGGTTTGAATTATTCAAAATGAAGGAGAATGAAACCATATCTGAAATGGTTACAAGATTCACTGACATTACCAATTCATTAGCATCGCTTGGAAAGGACTACACCCAAGTTGAAAGAGTTCGTAAAATCCTTCGTGCACTCACACCAGAATGGGAGAAGAAGACAACCGCAATTGAAGAGGCGAATGATCTCTCAACTATGACATTAGAAAACCTAATCGGTAATCTAATGGCATATGAAGTGCAGTTAGAAGATAGGAAGAAGGACGAACAACAACATTCCAAGAAGAAAGTACTTGCCTTCCATACAACCTCAGATATGGACAATTCGGATGACGATGAAGAATAAATGGTGATGCTTTCAAGAAAGTTCAAAAGGTTCTTAAAACAAGGTATGTTTAAAAAGAATAAAGATACTAACGATAATCCTACTTGTTTTAAGTGTAATAAACCAGGCCACATAAAGAAGGATTCCCCATTGATGAAATCAAAAGGACACTTCAAGAATTTCAATAAGTTCAACAAGAAGAAGAAAGCCTTCCAAGCAACATGGGATGATAGCGACTCATCTTCCTCTGACGAAGAAGAAGCAACTGAAACCGCCGATATCTGCTTCATGGCCCAAGAAGATGAGGTACAAATTATGATGATTTATTAGAAGCCTTTAATGAACTTTTTAATAATTTCAAAATGAAAAGATTAAAAATAAAGTTTTAATAAAGGAAAATGAAAGACTCATTAATGAAAATGCAAGTTTTGTTTCTCTAACATCTTCTTTAAGTTCTCAAAAAGAAGATTTTGAAAAAGTTATTGTATCTTTAAAAAGGGATAATGAAATTTTCTTAAAAGAGAATTCTTTACTTAAAAAGGAAACTATTCTTTTAAATTCTAGAATTACTATTTTAGATAAAGACATGACTAGTTTCAAAATTAAGTATGAAGATCTTTTGAAAAATGTAACTAAATTTAATAAAGGAAAAGAGAATTTAAATGTTTTATTATCTTCTCAAAAGATGTCTAACAATCATTTTGGTCTTGGTTTTTCAAAAGATAAGATTTACAAACCTACTCATGTTGGTCTTGGATTTTCAAAAACCAATTTTGTAAAATCTACACATCTTCATAATAATAATTCATATAATTCTTTTGTGAAAAGAAATACTATTTCAAAAAGAATTAGATGCAAATATATATGGGTTCCTAAGAATCTAAATAATGTTGATAAAAATATTTATATTGCATCTTATATACATGATGTGTGTGATTCTGATAACTATGTTTATACTAACAAGTGGAAACCAAATTCCAATTGGATTTGGGTTCCTAAAGGCTAATCTTTTTCGGACCCTATCATGATGGGTACCATACAAATTGTTTTATCTTATAGGTACCTTTTAAAGAAAAGTGGATACTTAATAGTGGGTGTTCCAAACACATGACCGGACACATTCAACTACTGTCTTCCATTCAAATAAAAAGGGAGGTACAGTGATATTTGGAGACAATAACAAAGGAAAAGTTATTGGTACCGGCATAGTTGGTAACATTTCAAAACCCCTTATTGAAAATGTTCTTTTGGTAAGAAGTTTAAAACACAATCTATTAAGTATTAGTCAATTATGTGATAAGGGTTATAAAATTGTTTTTGAAAAAGATGCATGTCTTATTTATGATACTAACATGAAAGATATTTTATTTAAAGGTTTTCGTAATAATAACATTTATGAGTTATCAATAACATGCATATCATCTAATGATGACTTATGTTTACTTGCTTCTAATAATGATTATTTTTATGGCATAAAAGATTTGGTCATTTGAATATGAAAACTATTTCTAAGATTTCTAAATTTGATTTAGTTAAAGGTCTTCCAAAAATAGTTTTTAAAAAAGATTATTTTTGTGATTCTTGTCAATTAGGAAAACAAGTTAAATCATCTTTTAAATCTAAAGATTTAGTTTCTACCTATAGACCTTTGGAATTGTTGCATTTGGATTTATTTGGTCCTACTCGTGTTGCTTCTTTAAACAAGAGTAGATATGTTTTTGTTATTGTTGATGATTATTCACGTTTTTCATGGGTAATTTTTCTAAAAAATAAAAATGATACTTTTGATGAGTTTTCAAGTTTTTGTAAAAGAATTCAAAATCAAAAGTCTCTAAACATAGTCACTATTCGAAGTGATCATGGAGGAGAATTTGAAAATGAATCTTTTGCAAATTTCTGTGATAAGTATGGTATTACACATAACTTTGCATTTCCTAGAGCATCTCCTCAAAAAGGTGTTGTAGAGAGAAAGAATAGGACTTTGCAAGAATGTGCTAGAACTATGCTTATGGACAGTAATTTACCAAAATATTTTTGGGCTGAAGCTATTGCTACTGCATGTTATGTTTTAAATCGTGTGCTTATTCGACCTATTTCAAAAAAAACTTCTTATGAATTGTTTTTTAACAGGATTCCAAAAGTTTCTTACTTTAAGATTTTTGGATGTAAATGCTTTATCTTAAATACAAAAGATGCTTTAGATAAATTTGATGCTAGATCCAATGAAGGTATTTTTGTTGGATACTCTACTCAAAGTAAAGCATATAGAATATTTAATAAGAAAACATTTACTATTGAAGAATCATTACATGTTAAATTTGATGAATCCTTGACTAAGCCTATTTCTAATACTTCTCCACATGATGATGATCATATCATAGATACTCCTATTAATAATATTGTTATATCTTCTGTTGATACTAACATTTCTAAGGATGATGAGACTCCTACCGAGTTACCAAAAGCATATGTTGACATAAGAAATCATCCACGTGATTTGGTTATTGGAGATATAAATCAAGGCGTTCAGACGAGATCCAAGTTGAACTACATAACACAAATTGCCTTCATATCACTCATTGAACCGAAGAATATCAAAGAAGCATGTGCGGATGATTTTTGGACAATTGCCATGCAAGAAGAGTTGAACCAATTTGTCAGAAATGATGTTTGGGATCTTGTACAACGTCCTACTGATCATCCAGTCATCGGTACCAGATGGGTCTTTAAGAACAAACTTGATGAATTAGGTTAAGTTATTAAGAACAAAGCAAGATTAGTAGCACAAGGATACAATCAAGAAGAAGGTATTGATTTTGATGAAACTTATGCACCAGTAGCTAGGCTTGAATCTATTCGTATTTTACTTGCTTTTCTTTTTTATGAATTTTAAACTTTATCAAATGGATGTTAAAAGTGCCTTTTTAAACGGATTTATTAAAGAAACTGTTTATGTTGAACAACCTCCAGGTTTTGAACATGAAAAATTTCCAAACCATATTTTTAAACTTAAGAAAGCTTTATATGGTTTAAAACAAGCACCCCGTGCTTGGTATGATAGATTAAAAAGTTTTCTTTTAAATTCTGATTTTAAGATGGGAAGAGCAGATACAACTCTCTTTATTAAACATGTTGATAAAGATATCTTAATCATTCAGATTTATGTTGATGACATTTTATTTGGATCTACTAACGATAATCTTTGTCATGAATGTTCTAAGACCATGCAGAGTGAATTTGAGATGAGCCACATGGGCGAACTTACTTACTTTCTCGGTCTGCAAATAAAGCAAATGAAGGATGGAATCTTCATTTTCCAGTGCAAGTATGCAAAGGAACTGCTAAAAAGATTTGGCACGGAAAATTCTGGTCATAAGAATACTCCCATGAGTACGACGACATTTTTAGACAAAGATGAAAATGGTAAGAATGTTGATCAGAAACTCTATAGAGGTATGATTGGTTCTTTACTATATATTACTTCAAGTAGGCCTGATATTATGTTTAGTGTATGCTTATGTGCTAGATATCAGTCAAATCCTAAGGAATCACATCTTAAGCGGTGAAAAGGATTTTTCAATATTTAAATAACACAATCAATTATGGTTTATTTTATCCAAAATCAAGCACATTTGATTTGCTATCATATAGTGATGCTGATTTTGCTGGATGTAAATCTGATAGGAAGAGTACTAGTGGCACTTGTCACTTTTTGGGACATTCACTAGTATCATGGTTCAGTAAAAGCAAAATTCTGTATCATTATCAACAATCGAGACAGAATATATCGCTGCTAGTGTTGCATGTGCTCAAATTATATGGATGAAACAAACCTTACTTGATTATGGCATATCTATCACAAACTCACCTATTATGTGTGATAATACCAGTGCTATTAATTTATCTAAAAATTCAGTTCATCATTCACGTACTAAGCATATTGATATTAGACATCATTTTCTACGTGATCATGCTTTAAAAGGTGATATTTCTTTAAATTTTATATCAACTGATAATCAAATTGCAGATATTTTCATAAAGCCTCTTAAAGAAGATACTTTTATGAAATTTCGAAGAGATTTGGGTATTTGCAATTTTTCTGATTTTTTAATATTTTTTCAGCATTTTTCAAAGGCATTTTTTACATAATTAGTCGACTTACTAATACTTATTAGTCGACTTATAAAGAACCTAGTCGACTTAACAGTGACCCAGTCGACTAATTTGCATCAACAGAGACATGGATTTTTGATTTTTTAATAGTTAGTCGACTAGTCAATGTATTAGTCGACTAGTACCAAACTTCAAGTCGACTAATTCTGTGAAAGTCTGTGTTCTGTTTTTGGTTTTTTACTTTTTGAAACCCGACCCGTATCATCTGTTTTGGATCCGATCTTACTCTATGTTTAATCCTAACCATTGCTCTCACTCTAGTTTTGATCCCAACCATTGATTCTACCCTTTCCCTCATAAAACCCTAGATTTCACCAAACTTTATCTTCCCAGCCGAAGACCGCAGTCGACTACAGGAAGAACTGCTGTAGTGAACCAAACCTCCTTCCTCCTTTGATTTCTTGGTAAATTCCTTCCAATCTTTGCAATTTCCTTCCTATTCTTGCTGTATCTTCCATTAATTTTTGTTCTAAGCATGTCTAGGTCAAAGAAAACCAAGTTCACACCATCATCTTCATCCTCTCAAGTTGATTTTAGGGCTTTTCTAAAAAATCCTGCCCTAGAAGAGGATTTCATTAGATTTCTTCCTTAGAAATTCTACCCGGTAGATTTGTTAAATATGGGGATTTTTATGACTATGACATTGTCTCATATTTACAAAATTGTGGTCTTATTCACATGTTTTCTACGGATTCTAGGCAAGGCTATTATCCGTTCTTAATCCACTTGTTTTATACTAATTTAACCTTTGAAGATAATGAGGATGATGTCCATATTTATTCATTGGTTAAAGGTATTAACATTAAATTATCTCCTAAATCCATAGGTCGTATCTTGTCAATTCCTTATAACGGTCTCTTGCTTAATGATATTACTATGGATGATTCAGAGGTCTTATCTAGTATCTTTCTTCCTGGACAAGGATTACCTATGACGAACAACAAATTGAAACCAATTCCCCGTCTCATAGGTCGTATCCTTGCATATAATATTTGCCCTAAAACCGGGAGCTATAATTACTATTCACGAGAGTTAGCCACTTGTGTCTATGTAATTATGGCTGGCCTCGATGTCAATTGGGCAAAAATTATCTTTGATACTATGGTTAAGCCTCATACTTCCTTCCTTATGGCGCATTTTTGTCACACGTGTTTCGAAAATTTCACATTGATCTTGATTCCGAAACTAGTGTCGTCAAGGTCTTCGAACCTTTGATCGTGCCGTTCTTCACCGTATGAAACTTACCGATATTCCTCATCCTCCTCCACAACCACCTTCTTCACCTCCACAAAGTCCCACTCAACCTCCTTCTTCCTCTACACAACCTCCTTTCACTGAACCACCTTCATCCCAACCACCTCCTCCTTATGCTGATGCCTTTTACAATTCTCTGTCAGTTGAGATTGAGTCTCTTCATGCCAAACAACAAGTCATTCAGATAATCAGACTACCTTGCTCCAAAATCAGTCTTTATTGATGACTCAGTTTGAGAATATGCAGCTAAAGATGGAATCCTTTGCATCCACTCAAACGGAGATTCTGAATATTCTCAAGACACATTTTCCACCGCCTCCTCCTCCCGGATCCGACATGTGATGATTATGGCGTTCGCGTTTCTACGTGTTTTTGTTTTTTGAACTTTGCATCTTTATGTATTTTTCTGTTTTAAGACTTTTTGAATATGTACTTCCGTATGAAAACAATGTCTGTTCCAGTATGTTTTCTGCTTTTTGTTAATGACAAAGGGAGAACATTTGTGTTTCTATGTTATGTTCATTTGTGTTTTCTATGTTATGTTTATGTTTCTATGTTATGTTCATTTGTGTTTCCATATCTATGTTCCATATCTGTTATGTTCCATATCTGCAACAACAATTCTGTGGAACATTATCTGCACAAAACTTCTGTGTTATTGATTGAGATTTTAATAATAAAAAGAAAGTTTAGATTTCTTAGTCTCAATGCGAATCCGCTGTAGCAGGGCTCAAGCGGGTCGTGATCCTCAGGGAAGGATGCGATGCAAGCGTTCGACCCGATTCCTCTGTATCTTCAAAAATAGAGAAAAGAGATTAGATTTGATATGAAAATATGATATTAAAGACGTGGTTTTGCTGATCTTCTACCACAACCCTATTGCATATTAAGACTCTTGATCATCATATTGGAATACATGGATTTTTATCCTAGGTTTTTTTGGAAGACATGCAAGCAAGAGAAGAGATTTAGAATCTTACCAACATCACTCCTAAAAATCCAACACTTTTTATCCTAACATCTAAGCACAACACAAAAGAAGTTTTACCTTGAGGTTGCGTTGTCAAAGTTCTTAGATATAAAATGTGAAGAATTAATTAATGTTGTGATATTAGATTAGAACACCAATATCGTTTAATCTTCAAGCATTCTACTTTAAACCTAGGTTTCAAAAATTATCATCCATCTGACCAATGCTTAACTGCTCTAGGGTTGCTTTAAGAAATTCAGCAAACCACTAGAGAGAATTAGTTCATCATAATTTTTTTTTCTTTTCAATTTATTTATTTTTTTATTGTTTAATAAGAGAGATTAGAGAAAGAAAGAAAGAAAACAAATCAGAAGATCGATAATTAGAAACCAAACCAGAGAGATCACAGAAATAAAATAAAATAGCTGAAAATTAAATGAAAGCAAAAAGTGACCTTTATTGCAGAATAATCTCCAGTTACAAAAGCTTCT
Source organism: Agave tequilana (assembly GCA_038442645.1). NCBI lineage: Eukaryota > Viridiplantae > Streptophyta > Magnoliopsida > Asparagales > Asparagaceae > Agave > Agave tequilana. The sequence continues at coordinate 27,706 of JAVJIF010026297.1, forward strand.
TCTTCTCCACAACGTACATGAACAAGAGATACAAACTGGCAGAAATTTAAAGAAAATAGCTAGAAGAAACCCTAATACGTCTCTGGATGCCCTGTACGTTGCACTGCAGGGGGTATTTATAGGTGCAGAAGGTAGAGGAGTCCCGGATAGAGTCGCCCACGAAAAATGGTCTCTGGATAAGCTCGGATTGCCGCAAAAACTGGGATTTTGCCGCAATTTTGCGGCAGTATAGTGGCAGATTGCCACGCGCTTTGGCGCGTGGCTTCTCCTGGTCCGTCCATCTGGGCGTTTGCTTCTGGAAGTTTGATCCTGGCTCTTCATCTTGGGATTTCGAGATAACTTGATAATCAAGTTACCTAGATTTTAAATTCTCCCAATCTCTTTTAAACGAATTTCCTTATCTCTGCACTCTTTTCATTCTTATCTGCAAGAGTTTAGGGTTGGGTAGAAGTCTATCCTTCCCTCATCTTTGATATTTGCAACTTTAGCCCTTTGTGTATTTGCACTTTGACAATTGATATTTGCACTTTTACACCTGGGCTTCAACTGTGGGCTTTTGGGCTTCATTAAGCTTTATTTATTATAAAAATTAGAATTCGAGGCCTGCACACAATAAATTACAAATTATTAATAAATGTGCATTATAATATGAATAAATGTGCAAATGTGATGGTAAATATGATGACAATTATGCATTTTTCACTACCTATCACACCCCCACACTTATCTTTTTGCTCGTTCTCGAGTAAAAATCAAAAAGAAAAAGAAAATCTAATCTAACTAACTCACTTTCGTAGGAATCACGGTTGCACTTAGCGTGTGCAACAAGCCGTTAAACCCCTAGGTTACCCTAGAGGACGAGTGTTGTCTCGTGAGGGTTTTCAGCGGATTACACCCACAAAATCCATAAAAAGAAAATATTTGAATTATTATTGAAGAGACTAAGTAGTCTATAAGTTTTAGGATCCTCATTTTTATTCATTCTTTAAACTTAGTCTTAATAAAGTGATTGTTATTTATTTAGGTAAGGATCAAAATTGAATGTTTGTATAGTCTTTTTCGTTACCAAAAATCATATGCATCCATATGAATTTTTACTAGGAATTCCTTAACTTGGACTCTCATGCCTCTTTATTATTTTTATAACATCATCTAATTTTCTTTCGTGTAAGTATCAAGGCTTCTTGAGGCCCTCATACCTAACTAATTGACTATTAGATGTGTTAATATAATTTTTTTTTGGCATGTATAACTCATCTAATTTTCTTTCGTATAAGTATCAAGGCTTCTTGAGGCCCTCATACCTAACTAATTGACTATTAGATGTGTTAATACATGTATAATATTTCTCAGTTTTCTTAGGCTTTCTAATCCACCCATGTAGCGAACTTAAAGTCGGTGGCTCCCAAACCAGTCGGCTTTAGGGAACCAGGTGAGAAAACACCCCGCGGACTCAAATTCGAATGAACTAGGCCACAAAACTAAGGACTTTATTTTTATTTAGAACTCTCCTTTAGGCGTGAATACTTATGCTTCTTGAGGCACATGTATCCAGCTTAATTGGTGATATATATATATATATATATATATATATATATATATATATATATATATATATTTTTTTTTTTTTTATGAGGCACAAGGTCTCTGTCTTAGAATCCTAGATATGTACTAGGAATGCACATTTCATTAAGGTAAAAATTAAGACTAACTAATTATTCAATTTCTCTTCCTATACCTAAAATTTAAACAATTTATTTATTTTGACCAAGTTTTTAGAAATCCTAATCATGATTTTCCTAATCCTTAAAACTAACTTAGATTTCTTTCAAAAAATAAGTCAAAATATTTCCTTTTTATAACATTTTTTTAATATATTGTATAATTTTTTTTATTTATATATTTTTAATTTTTTTTTTATTTTTTTTTATTTTTTTTTATATTACATACCCTTCCCCCACACTGTTTCATGCATTGTCCCTAATGTATGAATGAAATGTATGGATGCATGAACTGGCAGAAAGATATAATCACCGATACAGTGGGTCAAAAAGACCCATCGCCGCATTAGCTTCCGGCACAGACTCCAAAAAGATTTTAAGACGTTGACCATTTACCTTGAATGCATTGCCATTTTTGGGATCGTAGATCTCTATGGCTCCGTGTGGAAACACCGTCTTAACAATGAATGGTCCTGTCCATCTTGACTTTAACTTGCCGGGAAGAGATGAAGTCTAGAGTTGTAGAGTAAAACTTTTTGTCCTTGGACAAAAGTTTTTCTCGTGATGAATTTATCGTGAAAGACCTTAACTCTATCCTTCGCAATCTTTGCATTCTCGTATGCATCATTCCTCAACTCCTCTAGTTCAGAAATTTGTAATTTCCGAAACTCGCCGGCCTTATCTAAATCGAAATTTAGCTGCTTAATTGCCCAAAGGGCCCGTTGCTCTAGCTCGACAAGAAGGTGGCAAGCCTTTTCAAAGACCAGTCTGTAGGGAGACATTCCTAGAATCGTCTTAAAGGCAGTCCTATATGCCCATAGGGCATCCACCAGTTTGGTGGACCAGTCCTTCCTATTCTGATTCACAGTCTTCTCCAAAATGAGCTTGACTTGCCTATTAGAAACTTCTACCTGTCCGCTAGTTTGAGGATGGTAGGGCGTAGACAACTTGTGAGTAATGGCATATTTTCACATAAGAGCTTCAAAAGTTCTATTGCAAAAATGTGTGCCATTGTCACTAATGATGGCTCGAGGGATTCCAAAGCGTGAGATGATATTATCTTTCAAGAATTTGACAACAACTTTGTTGTCATTTGTCTTGCAAGGGACAGCTTCTACCCATTTTGACACGTAGTCTACGGCCAACAAGATGTATTGGTGCCCAAACGAATTAGGGAAGGGTCCCATAAAATCGATGCCCCAAACATCGAAAAGTTCTACTTCTAGAATAGGATTTAGGGGCATCATATTTCGTTTGGAAATTCTTCCTATCATTTGACATCTTGTGCAAGTTTTGCAATACTCAAATGCATCTCTAAACACAGTTGGCCAATAAAAGCCACTTTGCAGAATTTTCTCGGCAGTTTTGCGGGGACCAAAATGTCCACCGCAAGCGAACTCATGATAGAAAGCTAGAACACTTCTAGTTGACACATCTCCTAATGATTTGGTCGCTACAATATTTGAAAAGATAAGGATCTTCCACATATAATACCGGACTTGAGATAAGAATCGGTATCTATCCTGTTTAGACCAATTAGGTGGTGTTTGGTTTGTGACTAAGTAATTTACTATGTCAGCAAACCATGGTTCCTTAGAGATGGCTAGAAGTTGCTCATCGGGAAAATTGTCATTGATGGGCAGCTCGTTAGAAGGTGCGTTTGGCACACGAGAGAGATGGTCAGCTACGACATTTTCGACACCTTTTTTATCTCGAATTTCGAGATCGAATTCTTGAAGGAGAAGGATCCAACGAATGAGTCGGGCCTTCGCATCTTTTTTAAGCATAAGGTATCGAAGAGCAGAATGGTCAGTGAAAATCGTGGTCTTGGTCCCAAGTAGGTATGGGCGGAATTTCTCCAAAGCGAACACTACTGCCAAGAATTCCTTCTCGGTTGTAGTATAGTTCATTTGGGCGTCATTGAGCGTCCTACTCGAATAATAGATCACGTGCTGCTTGCTGTCCTTACGCTGTCCTAAGACAGCACCTATCGCAAAATCTGAGGCATCGCACATGATTTCAAAAGGCTTGGACCAGTCCGGAGGTGAGATGATAGGAGCAGAGATAAGTTCCACTTTCAATTTCTCCCATGCACTATGGCACCTATCATCAAAGATGAAGGACACGTCTTTAGCTAGAAGGTTTGTAAGGGTCTAGCAATTTTGCTAAAGTCCTTAATGAACCTACGATAAAATCCAGCGTGTCCTAAGAAAGACCGAATGTCCTTCACGCATCGCAGAAGTGGAAGTTTCGCTATGATCTCCACTTTGGCCTTGTCTACCTTAATCCCCTCCCTAGATATCTCATGACCTAGGACAATCCCATGTTGCACCATGAAGTGACACTTTTCCCAATTGAGGGTCAAGTTCTTTTCGGTGCACCTACTCAGTACTAGCTCCAAGTGATGGAGACACTGGTCAAATGAATTCCATAGACGGAGAAGTCGTCCATGAAAATCTCTAAGAAACGCTCAACCATATCAGAAAACAGGCTAAACATACAACGTTGGAATGTGGCGGGGGCATTGCACAAGCCGAAAGGCATTCGACGGTAGGCAAATGTCCCAAATGGGCACGTGAACGTTGTCTTCTCTTTGTCCTCCGGGCTATAGGGATTTGGTTATATCCCGAATACCCTTCCAAAAAGCAGTAATACTCATGACCGGCTAATCTTTCCAGAATTTGGTCAATGAAAGGGAGGGGAAAATGATCTTTCCTAGTGGCTGCATTCAACTTGCGGTAGTCTATGCATACTCTTACCTTGGTAGGCAATCGTGTTTGCACTAACTCATGCTTGTCGTTCTCTACCACAGTAAAGCTAGACTTCTTAGGGACCACATGCATTGGGCTAACCCATTCGCTATCGGAAATGGGATAAATGATCCTATTATCTAACAGTTTCACTATTTCGGCGTGTACAGCCTCTTGCATGAGTGGGTTTAGCCTACGCTGTGGATCTCTCTTCGGTCTAACCCCTTCCTCTAGATGGATACGATGCTGGACTATCGTAGGGCTCAGTCCCTTGATATCTGCCATAGTCCAACCAATGGCTTCCCTATGTCTCCTAAGGGTTGCCAGTAGGTCTTCCTCTTGCCTATTAGTCAAATTAGATGCAACTATGACCGGTAACGTCTCTTGTTCACCGAGGTAGGCGTACTTAAGATGTTTAGGCAAGGCTTTTAACTCCAAAGAAGGAGTTGGCTCGATGGGTGGAGGAGTTAAGCTAGAATCTCCCATCTCTATAGAACTCAGATTTGATTCCCATTCGATCTCATCAAGACTGATATCACTTGTTTCTAACTCTTCCTCTTCCTCTGACTCAAATATGATCTCATCATTATGCTCACTCGTCATGTTCTCAATGGAGTTAACCTCAAAGGGTTGGTCGGTCACATCGTAGGGATGCTTACCTAGGTTGAAAACATTAACTTCCTTGGTCATATCCCCAAAAGTTAATCTCATGGATCCGTTTCTACAATTGATTATTGCATTTGCAGTTGCTAGGAACGGTCTTCCTAAGATGACGGGAGTTTGGGACCTAGGATTAGACACAGGTTGTGTCTCTAAGACAATGAAATCTACTGGGTAAATGAATTCTCCTACCCGTATGAGAACGTCATTGATTTCTCCCTTAGGAACTTTGATAAAGCAGTCAGCCAACTGAATAGTAACTTGGGTCGGGTTGAGTTCACCTAATCCAAGTTGTTGATACACGGAGAAAGGGAGCAAATTGATGCTGGCTCCTAAATCGAGGAGTGCTCGATTGATTTCGGCTCGACCTATGGTGCAAGAGATGGTGGGGCAACCTGAGTCCTTATACTTGATAGGGATCTGATTGGACAATAGCTCACTAATGTTAGTGGCTAGAAAAACCTTCTTAGGCACATTAGTCTTTCTTTTCTTGGTGCACATGTCCTTAAGGAATTTGGCATAACTAGGGACATGTTGGATTGCATCAAGAAGTGGAATGTTGAGCCTAACTTGATTGAACACCTCTAATAATTTCTCCATATGTGCATTGTTGTTGCTTCTAAGCCTATTTGGAAATGGAGCTATAGGCTGGTGCATCTGACCTGCTGACTTTTCAGCTTCATTTCATTGGGGCTGGATGGAACAGGAGTGGAGCTAGATGGAATGGAAGTGGAGCTAGATGGAATAGATGGCTGAGATGGATCCGATGGCATGGATACTTGATTATCAACTTGTTTTCCCGATCTGAGTGTATGAACCATATGAACTGATTTGGGTCTTGAGCCTCATTGGCTGGCCTAGGATTCCTAGGATTTGGCAATGGTTGACTCGGTAGGGTACCCCTCTGTCTTTCTTGCTGATTTAATTGGACCTCTATCCTGGTCAAGACTTGAGCTAGTGTGTCATGGCTTTTAACAAGAGTGTCCACCTTTCTTTCCATGTTTGAAAGCCTTGTTTCCATTTGTGAATATTGGAAAGATGGTGGAGGATTTTGACTAGGAAAACTTTGCTGATAGGGCGGATTTTGGAAATTGTTGGAGAATTTGGGCCTAATTTGATCATTGTTGCTTGGGCCCCATGAAAAATTGGGATGATTTCTCCAACCAGGATTGTAGGTGGGTGAATAAGGATTGTTGGCGGGCCTTGTGAAGGCCGCACTCATATGTTCGGGCAAGCTTTGATGCGCGAAAAAGACAGGACATTCCTCGAACACATGGTTCATATCTTAACAATAAGTACAGCCCGCCGAAGATGTTGGGCTGACTTGGTTCACAGAGACTGGCTCTTTAGTTTCAAGGGCCTCTAGTCTTCGCATAACAACAGCTAACTTAGCATCGGTTGCTATGTTGGCCTCAATGGAATGGATACCTCCTTTAGAAGAGTAAGGTCATTAGTCCTAAATTTTTCCGGAGTAGGTTCCCATTGGATGGTATTTTCAGCTAATTCCTCATACAATTCCCATCCTTCATTTTCGTTCTTTTTCATAAATCCTCCTTGGCACATGGATTCTAACAACGTCTTAGTTTGATATTCTAATCCATCATATAGAACTTGGCAAAGTCGCCATTTCTCTATCCCATGGTGAGGGCATTGGGCAAGAAGGTCCTTAAAACGTTCGAAATATTTCCAAAAAGGCTCATTTGCTGTTTGCTTAAACTGTAGGATATTCTTCCTAATCAGTGCAGTCTTGTGAACGGGATAAAATTTCTTTAAGAAGGCCTTAACGAAATTATCCCAAGAAGATATAGAACCGACCTCTAGACTGTAAAGCCATTTCTTTGCTAAATCCTTCAAAGCAAAGGGGACAAACCTAAGTTTGATGTCATCTTTTCCTAACTTAGGAATATTCATCATGAGACATACTTCCTCAAATTCCCTTATGAAGAAGTATGCATCCTCGGAGTCAAGTCCATGAAATTTTCGGAAGGGTGTTGATGTATTGTGGCTTAAGCTCAAATGGGTCAACACCTTCATCGTTAAGCTTGATGCAAGAAAGAAGAGAAGTCCTGATAGGATAGATCCTATCTTGGAGTGATGGCGGTTGTGCCATGTGTGAGTCGGGATTGAGCTCGGGTGGTGAACTAGTTCTAGTTAGCCTGGATGTAAGTGGGTCTCTCGACCAAGCGGGCATGCACAATCAGCAAACAAGTTCACCCAATCAATCAATAAAAAAGAAAAACAATCAAAAATCCTAATCTAGGGTAAGCCTTGACCTAGACGACTCCTAACTTTAGACTGTCCTTAGGAGGTCTACTGTCGACGTTAACCACAAGCTAATCGGCCAGGTAGGTGGCAAGACCGGTGGGAGGTTTTCCGTCAGAGACGTTCCTTAATTAAATAACCACCGTTCTTCGGGCTTTCGGCCCTCAATCCCCTGCCTAGACACCAATTTGACAAGAGTTAATTTCGAACAATTTTCCTCCTTCGGTCAATCTCCTATTGAGTCCGAGTTAACCTAGGGCCAACGTCTAGTCAAATTTTACTTAAGGTTAGGGTTGTGAGTGTGACGGATATGATTTGTGGGCCAAGGAAGGGTGATGAAATCCCCACCTTATCTTGCTTATGGGTTATGCCCTTAAGATGAATTAGTGTATGTGTAAAGCTGTAGAAAAGTAATCACTCAAGAAAGCAGTAAACAACCAAGAGTGTTTCCTAATCTATATACTATGCAAACGTACCTTGTCGCCAGCACTCTTCAACAGAATTAAAATAGACACGTGCCCTAAATGCAAGAGTCTAATATTTTTTTTATTTTCAACAAATGGGTTAATGTTATTAATTAGCTGTTGCAGAGTGATAACAGAGAAATTTAATCACAGCAGTAAGCAATTTTGCAATGCAGAGCAACCTGCAGAAAAGCAGGTTAGTAGTTCACTACAATTGCCGCAATTTTGCGGCTTTTGCCGCAATTTTGCGGCAAATTGGTAGGCCCTGGTGCTCTGCCTTCGAGGGCAGAGACACTGGGTAGCTATGTGTCCTTGCTGCTGCTTTTTTTTTCTGTTTTCTGTATCTGCAAACAGAAAAAATAAAAATTGATTAGATGGAGGAAATCGTGCCGTTCCTTCCCCGACAACGGCGCCAAAAATTTGATTGAGATTTTAATAATAAAAAGAAAGTTTAGATTTCTTAGTCTCAATGCGAATCCGCTGTAGCAAGGGCTCAAGCGGGTCGTGATCCTCAGGGAAGGATGCGATGCAAGCGTTTCGACCCGATTCCTCTGTATCTTCAAAAATAGAGAAAAGAGATTAGATTTGATATGAAAATATGATATTAAAGACGTGGTTTTGCTGATCTTCTACCACAACCCTATTGCATATTAAGACTCTTGATCATCATATTGGAATACATGGATTTTTATCCTAGGTTTTTTGGAAGACATGCAAGCAAGAGAAGAGATTAGAATCTTACCAACATCACTCCTAAAAATCCAACACTTTTTATCCTAACATCTAAGCACAACACAAAAGAAGTTTTACCTTGAGGTTGCGTTGTCAAAGTTCTTAGATATAAAATGTGAAGAATTAATTAATGTTGTGATATTAGATTAGAACACCAATTATCGTTTAATCTTCAAGCATTCTACTTTAAACCTAGGGTTTCAAAAATTATCATCCATCCGACCAATGCTTAACTGCTCTAGGGTTGCTTTAAGAAATTCAGCAAACCACTAGAGAGAATTAGTTCATCATAATTTTTTTTTTCTTTTCAATTTATTTATTTATTTTTATTGTTTAATAAGAGAGATTAGAGAAAGAAAGAAAGAAAACAAATCAGAAGATCGATAATTAGAAACCAAACCAGAGAGATCACAGAAATAAAATAAAATAGCTGAAAATTAAATGAAATCAAAAAGTGACCTTTATTGCAGAATAATCTCCAGTTACAAAAGCTTCTTCTCTCCACAACGTACATGAACAAGAGATACAAACTGGCAGAAATTTAAAGAAAATAGCTAGAAGAAACCCTAATACGTCTCTGGATGCCCTGTACGTTGCACTGCAGGGGGTATTTATAGGTGCAGAAGGTAGAGGAGTCCCGGATAGAGTCGCCCACGAAAAATGGTCTCTGGATAAGCTCAGATTACCGCAAAAACTGGGATTTTGCCGCAATTTTGCGGCAGTATAGTGGCAGATTGCCACGCGCTTTGGCGCGTGGCTTCTCCTGGTCCGTCCATCTGGGCGTTTGCTTCTGGAAGTTTGATCCTGGCTCTTCATCTTGGGATTTCGAGATAACTTGATAATCAAGTTACCTAGATTTTGAATTCTCCCAATCTCTTTTAAAACGAATTTCCTTATCTCTGCACTCTTTTCATTCTTATCTGCAAGAGTTTAGGTTGGGTAGAAGTCTATCCTTCCCTCATCTTTGATATTTGCAACTTTACCCTTTGTGTATTTGCACTTTGACAATTGATATTTGCACTTTTACACCTGGGCTTCAACTGTGGGCTTTTGGGCTTCATTAAGCTTTATTTATTATAAATAAGAATTCGAGGCCTGCACACAATAAATTACAAATTTATAATAAATGTGCATTATAATATGAATAAATGTGCAAATGTGATGGTAAATATGATGACAATCATGCATTTTTCACTACCTATCAGTTATGGCAAAAGATTGACATATGTGTGTTATACAAATATGTGATGAATATTGACATATGGCAATGCAGGGGAAGCTTAACACTGTCTGCAGGGGCAAACAAGAATACTTGACTTGTTACACTTGTTATAACTTATTTACTGCAGGGGGAGTTTATCTGCAGGGGGAGTTTTTCATTTCATATCACAGGTTGTCATCATCAAAAAGGGGGAGAATGTTGAAGCCTACAAAGTTTAAAAATTTTGATGATGGACAAGCATTTATGATTACTCAACCTCAGTTGAAGCCAGTTGAAGCTTATGGGTATTTTTGGATATTTTTGTGTAATTTTAGAATATTGTGAAAAGCCTTGAATACTTACACAAATACCTTTCCAAGTCGACTTGACCTCCTAATGTAGTCGATTACCCATACTATAGTCGACTTGCAAAAAACCCCTAGTCGACTACATGCTTCTAAAACAAATGACCCAAGTTTCTGCTTGTTCTCTGGCATCAAACTTAGTCGACTTGACCTCCATGTATAGTCGACTAACAGATACCCTAGTCGACTATACCATTTCCCAAGTCGACTAATCACCTATACAAAAATTTCCCTACTCTCTGTTTCTGTCTGACATCAAAATTAGTCGACTTCCCAAAATGTATAGTCGACTAACACCTTATCCAGTCGACTAACATTGCCTATATAGTCGACTACATTCAATTTTCCAGAAACTTAGTATCTGTATCAGTCATTAGATAGTCGACTTACCCCTTATAGTAGTCGACTAACCTTTGGAATTTTTGTTCTTCTAGTCGACTGATCTCCTATCCAAGTCGACTAATAGCAGTTGATAACTGCTGTGCAGTTGGTGAATTCTGGTGTGTTAACCAATGTTTTAAAATTCAAATTTGGCCTGATAACTACCCTAGCTTACTATGGATTTCACCTATAAATAGGGGTATTGTCCTAGGGCCAAGGCACCAATTCAAATCCAAATTTTCAGTCTAAAACTCTCTCCAAAAAATTCTATTTTCTGAAAACATGTTCCACTTTCAGTTTCTTCACCAAATTTCAAACTCCATTGTGAAGATTTCTGAAATTCCTCCTATAAGAAACCTTGTCCACAAGCACATTCAAATTCAAGGCTTATAGGATCATTGTAATCATTCAAAGAAGATCATTGTACAAGGGCGTCTTCTTGGTATAGAAGAAAGTCGTACAAGGTGTTTGTTCTCTTGGTGTAAAGAGGAGTTGTGCACATTTGGCAAAGGGCATTTGTCAAGTGGTGTACAAGGTATTGGTTGTGGGTGTACACAAATCAGGAAAGGAAAATCTCAAGCGGTTTGCTTGGGGACTGGATGTAGGTCACAAGGACCGAACCAGGATAACTCTCTTGTCTTTGCGTTTGAATTTTTTGAGTTTATCTTGTGAATATTTTATTTCCTGCAAGTAGTTTGATTTAAATTTTTATAAACACTATTCACCCCCTTCTAGTGTTGTGTTGCTTTGATTATAGATCCTACAAGTAACTCGAAAGAAAAGAAGCTTGCCTTAGCAGCACAGCCCACTGCCCCTTACCAAATTGGCACTCGATCTAAAAAATAGTACTTATAACTGTACAACTAGACCCCCAATGAGACACAACAGTCAACGACATCATGAATAACTACACCAGTCCAGGCCTCGGCATCATCCCTACCACTGGATAAGGAGAAGTAAAAGGAGGTCTGACTCGACAAGTCCTTGAAAAAAGATCCTTCTAAGGGGCTCAGCCTTCCTTTTCGCTTTGACATATTAGTATAACTTGCCAATATCACAGCTCGTATCACTCTGCACGAGCTACGTTGCCTCTCGAAGGAGACAAAAGAGGCGCTTAAGGATGCACTTGCCAATTCAGACTCCTTTCTGATACAAGTACCGATAATCCCTACTAATGATAGCAGAACTCCATGTCCCTATGTCATTTGATGCAGTGATAGGTGCCATCCATCACCTCTATTCCCGAAGACATGCTCCTTAAGGATAGTAAGCATGATTGACCTCTGTACTACACTGTGTACATTGGCTTCACATGCAAAGAAAGGATCCATGTCGATCCGGGGTCTGCTCTGAGCATCATCCCAAAGAGACTTCTCTACTTTCTTAGCATCCTGCTAAACAAGTTGTCGATCACTTCTACAATCATCTATGGCTTCAACGCTGGGAGTAGTCATCCTCTGGGTGATTGGAGTCATTTATGCATCATTTTCTACCACCATGCTATGCATTATCTGAATAATATTGGATTTTTATTGCTTTTTTCTCTCTTTTTTCAGGTCCAATGTTTAATGGAGAAGGAGGCTCAAGAATTATGATTTTTGAGGAATTAAAGAATTAATTAGAAGTCCATAAGAGGAAAGCCCAGATCTGCATAGTTCCCAATGCGTATTCTCCATTTCTAGAAGATCCACTGAGGATACGAGATACAACAGAAAGGCACAAAAATCCGCTAGCGCAGCGGCCAAGAAACGGCTGCGAAAACCCGCGACAATCTTTTGGCTGTTACTTCAGCGTTTGATCCAGAGGCTGAAGTGGGATGGTTTCTTCTCATGAAGACTATAAATAGACCCCTAGGGCCTCTGTAATCAGGGAGGAGAAAAGAGCATTGTTTATAGGGAAATTGTTAGGGTTTCTCTAGGTTTTCTTTTAATCTCTTATGTAATTTTCTTTCTCCTTCTAGAATCCAGAAAAGAGAGAGTGAGAGTGAGAAATCTTTGTAATTGGAGATGGTGACAACGCAATACAGGGATAAGCTTTCAATCTTCCAATCTTTTCTTATTCTAGTGCACTATTTTCTTTAAGCTTTTACTTCCTTCTATTTTAATTTCTACAATGAACTATTGCGTGTTCTTTATTTTCATGCCTAGCTAATTCATTAACATGACTAACTAACTTTTAATTTTACTAACTACTAACTCTTGGGTGATTGCTAACTTATATGATTCATTGGACACTTTCTTCTTTTTAGTCTTGCAAATTACAAGTCTATCTTACCTCCAATGAAGATGAGTTGCTTTTTATTCTTTGCAAATGCTAAGTTCCCCCTCCATATGATTCATGTGAGCCTCATTTAGAGCCTTGTCTTTAGAACAAGTGCCTTGAGGGAACATGAAGATGGAGCACTTCACAATGCTAATGACTACATTACAAGTTTCTTATTTCATGCTCGCTTTATTGTAACTTTGATGGACTAATGAATCTTGCAGGTTTTCTTAGCATCTTTAAAAGTGACTATCCTTGTTCCACTGTTGAAAATCTATTTAGGGAGCCAATGATTCATGGAGGCAACTAGCCTAGCCTAGATGAGAAACACCTTCGACATGGGACAATGCAAGGACTTGGCAATGCAAGACACACCATTGCCGATGAATCAATATGAGGCATGCATCACCCAATGAGAGTAGTAAGTTAGTAAATTACAATATTAGTTAGTCATGGATTCTCTTTATATCATTCTTAAAAAACCTCTATTCTAAAAACTTTCTCTTTTCAATTATCTCCGTTTTCCTTCCATCTTTATTCTCGTTTCTTCCTTTCTTTTACAAAACCCCCAAAGATTTTCTACTCACCTTCCACATCGTTTTGTTTTTCATTTCTTAAAACAAAGAAGAACCTTCGCTTTTCTTCACGAAGATTTCAATATAAACCTTGAATGCTTCTATCGCTAACCCTTCCTGCGGATACGACCCGTCCTAGCTTATGCTACGAACGGTGATTCGGAAGGAGCAAAGTAAACCTGCATATACATTCGAAGTTCTTGATCATCGGTACACGACAATCAATAGTTTACTCTAAACCCTTTTTCAATACAATTAATCCTTCCGAACAAATTTTTGGCGCCGTTGCCGAGGAGGGTAACGGTTTTTATTGAATTTTTGGAACTAAAATGAATTTTTCTTCTCTGTTGCAGGTTACAGGTCAGGAAAAGCAGGAAAAAAGATTGCAGTAACATATAAGTGGTCTTGGGCCTCTGTTCTAGAAAGCAGAGACCAAGTACCCTCTAGATTGTCGCGTTTCCTCAGCTCTGGTCGCGGATCCGCGACAAAAAGAATTTCACTACTGATTGACTTTTTGCAAGGCAGCTTGCTTTACAAAATTATAGTTTTCTGCAAACTTTAATTCTTGTATGCCATCACCAGGAGCCTACTAATAAACCAACAGTAAAACATTTGTTGAAAAAGTTCAAAAATTGATTAGAAGTTTGCATTTTAGGCACGTGTCTTTTCAATTCATTTACTTTACTATTGAAGAGTGCAGGAGCAAGGTACGTTCGCATTGCATTTAGAATAGGACTCATCTCTTGGTTGATTTATATCACTTTGAGTGAATCTTGTTTATCTTGTACACTTGCACAAATTGATCTTAAGGTCACCACCCAATAACAAGATAAGGTGGGGATTTAATCACCCTTCCTTGGCCCAAAAATCAGATTCCAAGCACTCACAATCCCAAGCTTTTTAATAAAAATTGAAAGACGTTGGCCCTAGGGACATCCGGACTCGTTAAGAGATCAGCTGAGGTTGGAAATTATTTTTGATTCATACTCCAGTCAAATCAGTGTCTGAGGTTGGGGATTGAGGGGCGAAACCCCGAAGGCTGGTGGTTTGGCTTAATTAGGCCTATCGCTTCTGCGTGGATACCTCCCACCAATCTTGCCCCACCTGGCTGATTAGCTGTGGTCTGACTCGAGCAACAGCCTTCTTCGATTCATCGAACAGTTAGGAGTCATCTAGGTCTAGATATCCTAGATAGCTTGTAATTGCTTTTCCTTTTTCTTGTTTGTTATTTTCCTTTTTCGCTTGATTGCTTGGTGAACGTTGTCTGTGATTGTGCATGCAAGAGTGGTATCGGGACCCAATTTCAGCAAGACTTGTTAGAACTTCTACACTTGCACACACACCACCTCCTGACATAAGTCCAATCATGGCTAACAATACTTCTCTCCAAGACAAGTTCTACCCCATTCGTACTTCACTTCCTTCATGCATTCTTTTACCCGAAGCAACTGGGAACAATTTTGAGCTTAAGCCACAATTCATAAACACACTCCCAAGATTTCATGGCCTAGAATCCGAGGACGCATATTTCTTCATTCGTTAGTTTGAAGAAGTATGCTTGATGATGAGAATTCCCCAACTGGGGGAAGACGCTGTTAGATTAAGGTTCATTCCCTTCGCGCTTAAGGATATAGCCAAGAAGTGGCTATACAATCTGCCTGCCAGTTCTATCTCGACATGGGATGAATTTGTCAAAGTCTTTCTTAAGAAATTCTATCCCATTCACAAAACGGCCCTCATTAGAAAAAATATAATGCAGTTTAAGCAGGAATCAAGTGAACCATTCTGGAAGTATTTTGAACGGTTTAAAGATTTACTAGCCTAATGTCCTCATCACGGCATAGAGAAGTCGCGACAGTGCCAAATTCTCTATGATGGACTAGATTATCAAACTATGACACTCCTCGAGACTATGTGTCAAGGGGAATTTTTAAAGAAAGATGAGAACCAGGGTTGGGAACTTTTTGAAGATTTAGCAGAAAAACCATTCAGTGGGAGTCTTGTCCTGAGAAAACCAATCCCACCACTTCCAGAGCTGGTATGCATTCGATTGAATCCTCTATAGCTGCCGAGGCAAAGATAAACTCAATTGATGAAAAGGCTAGAACTGCTTGAGGCTAGGGACCAAATTCTGTGAATCAGGTCAACCCGGCACCTGTGATCAACCCGGGTTGTACCTACTATCATGCCCTTAACCACCTGTTTGAGGAGTGTCCCATCTACCAAGCTCAAATGTACCCTGAGAATATGAATGCAACATACACCAGATCTAATTACAATCCATATTCCAAAACATACAATCCGGGATGGAGGAACCATCTAAATCTTTCTTGGAGTCAGTCTGGTCATGAGCAACCAAGACCATCATTTCCACACCAATATCCTGCTCAGTCTCATCAACCCAGTTTCCAACAGAGTCCACCAAATTTCCAAACAAGCTTCCAACACAACTTCCAGCCCACATATCAGCAACAACAAACGCAAAATCATCCTGATAAGAAATTGTCAGATTTGGAAAGAATGATTGAAACCTTATCTAAAACCCAGTCCTCAATGATGAACACCCACAATCAGGCTATCAATAGGTTAGAGGTTCAGATAGGTCAACTGGCTAGCTCATTGAATGAAAGACAAAAGGGAACATTGCCTAGCCAGCCAGTGCCCAATCCTAAGAACCCCTTCCCTATTCAGACGCTGAAGACATAGGTCCAAGTCAGTGTAATACTGTTCATATTTTGAGATCTGGAAAGCAGATAGACAATCAGGTTTCTAGTCATCCCGTTCTGAATAAATCAGTGTCAACATCTCCTGTTCCAGTACCACCAAATGATCCATCTTCTAGTTCACAACCTTCAACCTCCAAATCAAATAATAAAGTCAAAGCAGATGAGCAACTATACATGCCTATTATACCATTCCCTAATAGGCTAGCAAACTAAAAGACTAATGCTCAAATGGAGAAAATTAGAGAAATGTTCAATCAGGTCCAGATCAATGTACCCCTTCTTGATGCCATACAACAAGTCCCCTCATATGCCAAGTTCTTGAAAGATATGTGCACTAAGAAAAGGAAAACTAATGTCCCAAGAAGGTCTTCCTTGCTTCTAATATAAGTGAGTTGCTAACTGGGTCAATTCCTGTGAAATATAAAGACCCAGGGAGTCCAACTATTTCTTGTATTATAGGACAGGCCACGATAAATAGGGCATTACTGGATCTAGGAGCCAGCATCAATCTTCTTCCTTTCTCTGTGTATCAGTAACTCGGGTTAGGCGACCTCCGTCCAACCAGAGTTACTATACAACTGACTGATCGATCTGTAAGATTCCAAAGGGGTAGATTATAGATGTTCTCATTCGGGTCGGGGAATTCATTTACCCCGTGGATTTCATTGTTCTAGAGACGCAACCCATACATAATCCCAAAGCTCAGACACCTGTCATTCTAGGACGACCCTTCCTAGCCACTGCAAACGCAATCATCAACTATAGGAATGGATCAATGCGTCTAACTTTTGGAGATATGACAAAAGAGGTAAATGTTTTCCACCTGGGAAAACAACCTCGAGATTTAGATAATGAGTCATTTGAAGTGAACTTGATCGAGGGATTGGCAAGTGAACATGAAGTGAAGATTAAATATGAACCTGATAGAGAATTTGAATTGGAGTCTGATGACTTCAACCTTGATCAAATAATTGAATCCACAGTGGAGTGGGCGACAGATGCATCCCCTATCCTTCCCTTACACAAGGAACAACCATTGATAGATCAAGTGCCCTCTTCCGAGCTTAAGGTTCTTCCTAGTCATCTCAAGTATCAGTACTTGGGTGAAAGGGACGCATTTCCCGTGATAATTGCGTCCCATCTTACGGAACAACAGGAGAGCATCTTCTTGTAGTATTAAGGGAAAATCGAGAAGCCATTGGTTGGACCATGGCTGATATAAAGGGATCAGTCCATCCATTGTGCAACACCGGATTCATTTGACAGAAGATGCAAAACCTAAACGTGACCCACAATGTAGACTAAACCCGATCATGCAAGAGGTTATTAGAGTTGAAATTTTGAAGATATTAGACAATGGGATCATCTATCCCATATCCGATAGCCAGTAGGTTAGTCCAGTCCACGCTGTGCCAAAGAAAGCCGGGGTTACCGTGGTAGAAAACGATAAGAAAGAATTAGTACAAACTTGTCTTCCAACGAAGATTCGAGTCTGTATTGATTACCAAAAATTAAACGCTGCCACGTGTAAGGACCACTTTCCCCTTCCGTTCATCGATCAAATGCTCGAGAGACTAGCTGGACATGAGTATTACTGCTTCCTGGATGAATATTCAGGATATAATCAAATCCCTATCGCTCCCGAGATCAAGACAAGACTACCTTTACCTGTCCCTTTGGAACATTTGCATACCGAAGAATGCCCTTCGGCCTATGCAACGCTCCTGTAACGTTTCAACGTTGCATGCTTTATCTTTTTTCCGACATGGTGGAGAAATTTTAGGAGATTTTCATGGATGATTTTTCCATTTATGGTGATTCCTTTGAATAATGCTTGCACCATCTTAAGTTAGTTTTACAACGATGCATGAGAAAAACTTGACACTCAATTAGGAAAAGTGTCACTTTATGGTCAAGCAAGGAATTGTCCTAGGGCATGAAGTTTCACACAAAGGAATCGAGGTTGATAGATCGAAAGTGGACGTTATAACAAAGCTCCCTGAGCCAAAATGCTTAAAAGACATTAGATCATTTTTAGGGCACGCTGGCTTCTATAGAAGATTTATTCAGGGGTTTAGCAAAATTACTAGACCTTTAACAAATCTCTTAGGAAAAGATGTACCCTTCAATTTTGATGAAGAGTGTCTACAAGCTTGGGAGGAGCTTAAACACAGACTTATTTCGGCACCAATAATCTTAGCGCCTGATTGGACTAGACCTTTTGAAATCACGTGTGATGCCTCCGATTATGCCATAGGCGCTGTTCTCGGACAACGTACTAATAACAGGCAACACGTGATTTACTATGCTAGTAGGACGCTTAACGAGGCCCAACTAAATTACACGACAACTGAAAAAGAATTTTTAGCAGTTGTGTTTGCGTTGGAAAAATTTCGCCAATACCTACTAGGATCTAAGACAACGATTTTCACTGATCACTCTGCCCTTAGATACTTAATGCAAAAGAAGGATGCAAAGGCCAGACTGATTCGATGGATACTTCTTTTGCAAGAGTTTGATTTGGAAATTAAAGACAAAAAAGGGCGTTGAAAATGTGGTGGCAGATCAGCTTTCGAGAATTCCTAATGCACCAATTGAGACTTTACCTATCAATGAAGACTTTCCTGACGAACGCATCTTTATGATGTGTAAAGAGCCCTGGTATGCTGATATAGCAAACTACCTTGCAACTAGGCAAACTCTTCAAATTGGTCAGGTCAGGACAAGTATCGCTTTATGAAACAAGTACGGTTTTTCTTTTGGGATGAACCGTATTTATTCAAATATTGCCCTGACCAGATAATTAGAAGGTGTCTTTCTGAGGATGAACATCATAGCGTATTGACATTTTGTCACAAGCTGGCTTGTGGTGGACACTTTGGTCCACGAAAGACTGCTGAGAAAGTCCTTCAGAGTGGGTTCTATTGGCCCACTCTCTTTAAGGACGCTTATACTTTCTGCAAGCTCTGTGCCACATGTCAAATGACGGGTCGAATCACACATAAAGACATGATGCCCCTTACACCGATCCTTGAGGTAGAAATTTTTGATTTGTGGGGCATCGATTTCATGGGACCCTTCCCTGGTGAGAGCCGAGTATCCTAACCAATAGTCTTATGGCAACCAATACATTTTGGTGGCCGTAGACTACGTTTCTAAATGGGCTGAAGCTATTCCGACTAGGACAAATGATAACCAAGTTGTCATCAAGTTTTTACGGGAAAACATCATTTCTCGCTTCGGAGCCCCCCGTGCGATAATTAGTGACAACGGGAGTCATTTCTGCAACCGGGCTTTTGAAGCCCTAATGCGGAAGTACTCCATCTCTCATAAATTATCCACGGCCTATCATCCTCAGACGAATGGGCAAGTGGAGGTCACCAACAGACAAATTAAACTGATATTGGAGAAAACTATTGGACAAAATCGTAAGGATTGGTCCATCAAACTCATTGATGCCCTATGGGCATATCGGACCGCCTACAAGACTGTCCTCGGTATGTCTTCATATCGAGTTGTATTTGGAAAACCCTGCCATCTACCTATGGAGTTAGAGCACCGTGCTATGTGGGCACTAAAACAACTGAATTTGGACTTAGACAAAGCCGGTGATTTGAGAAAGCTGCAGATATCCGAGTTAGAAGAGCTACGAAATGATGCATACGATAACGCTCGGATATCTAAACACAGAGCTAAGCTTTACCATGATAAATCAATTCATAGGAAAAATTTTGTCTCAGGACAAAAAGTTCTGTTGTACAACACTAGACTCCACCTTTTTCCTGGTAAACTAAAAACCAGGTGGTCAGGCCCCTACATCGTCCAGAACGTCTCTCCTCATGGTGCCATTGAAATTTTCGATCCCAAAGATAGTAACACTTTCAAAGTGAATGGTCAACGCCTAAAGCCATTTTTCACCACGGAATCTGAGTCACACAATGTTATTGAACTGGGTCTTTGTGACCTAGTCTATATGTGACCACGTAACTCCACACTTTTCCCGATGTCTCCTGTAAATCATTTTGGAACCTCCTTCCAAAAAAAAAAGATAAAAAAACAATATAAAAAACAAAATAATTGGGACTTAGGTGCTAAATATCACCTAGGTTTTTTATCTCTTCCTCCACTCCCTTTTCTTTCTAAATAACCTAGGGTTGTAAATTCATAGCTCCCACTTGGGCAATTTGGGGATTCCGTCCTTCTCAGCCCCTTATAAATATCCCTCAACCCGTGTTCCCCTTATTACCCTACTTCATATCTCAGATCTGAAACAAGCACAGTAGCGCCGCCCCTCCAATTATTTCTGACCCTCTGCTCCCTCTACATAGCCGCGTTTCCACGGCAACTGCCGCGCCTCTGTGGCACCTTTGACTTCCCTAGAGCGCGGCCAAATTTCTCCGTGATCGCGACAGTCTGACAATCAAGGATCTACACTCTCCACCTCTGCTACCATCACAGATTGCTCTTTGCAATCTCATTTAAGTTTTCCCCCCACGTAGTCCGGGGGAGGTTTGTGTATCCCTTCTCGTTGCTTCCTATTATTCATCATGGCACCATCTATTTTCGCTGAAAAAGATTTTGCTAGAATTCTTAGCGATGTTAACGGTTATGGTCATATATTTTTAGATCGTATTCGTGCATGGGATTGGTATAGATTAGTTTATGATAACTCAGATCACGAGTCTTACTATTATCCTGAGCTCGTCAAACTTTTCTACAATTCTATAGATTTCGAATCTATCAATTTTGACACATACCAGATCTTGGTGCACATGCCCACTGGAGATATTATCATCACGCTTCTTCTACTAGAAGAACTCACACATGTCCCTTGCAACCCACATCATAGCGACCCCTACCTTTAATTGATTACATGACTGTCATGGGGGCTCGCTGTACGGAACAAGATAGGGGGCTCAAAGCCAGTACTACATTTAAAAACGTACATTGCGTTGGTCGCTGGATTCAAAGCAACATTTTAGGGCTTGATCACACGACCTCCTTTAACAGGCCGGTGCTGCAGATTATACACGACCTGATGACTCGGCAGCACACTATCTATATTAACAAGATCATTTTTCATAGTATCATCACCAACTCCTCCCGCACACGCGGCGCAAAGTACTCGCACCCAGTTTTGATCACTCGTCTGTGTAGGACTTTCTTACCAGATGCAGTTTTTGACTCATATGATCGGGTGTTTGTTGCACAAGAGAGGGCGACTAGCACTTACAATAGTTGTCTTCATGCGGTCTAGACTCTTAGTGTCCAGTCCGAAGATGTCCCTATGGAGTCCTCTTTGGAGGAACTTTTAGAGGTGGAGGATGAGCCGGCCTTTTGACAACAGGACCCCCCAGCTGATTCACGCGCCTTCATGTCTACCATTTGGCGAGGCATGAAGAAGATATTTCGGGGGCAGATTCGACTACGGAAATAGGTTGAGGAGCAGACATCTCGCCTAGACCGCATTGAGGAGGGTCTACGGCGATCACAGTCGGCGGAACCTAGCACCACCGCTGGTCCAAGCCGAAGGCGGGGGTGACACCTTTCTTTACCCATTTCATGCGTTTATTTTCTTGTATACATTGAGGCCAATGCATGGGATAGGTATGGAGGGGTAGATACTAACCTAGGATTTTTCTAGACTTTTTCTTTTAGATTTCTAGGTTTCTCTTTTCTTATAAAAAAAATAATTTTTTTTTTGATCTTTCTTTTAGGTTTCCTAGGTTTCTCTTTTCTTACTAACATAGGATTTTTCTAGACTTTTTCTTTTAGATTTCTAGGTTTCTCGTTTCTTATATATATATATATATATATATATATATATAATATATATAAAGGAAAAAAATTTTGATCCATTTTTTGAAAAGAATTAACTTGATCTTAGGTATTAAGGAAATTCTAAGCTAAGATTTCTTAATATAAGTCGAAATAAGAAATTTTGTTGGATCTTTAGGTTAAGAAAGAAAAGAATAGGAAAGATAGATAGATTTTGAATTTTTTCTAAGCACTATATACATTTGCAGATTGAGGGATTAATCAAGGACTTTGTGACTTTGTTTACATAAATATATATAAAAAAATCTAATATATATATATATATATATATATATATATATATATATATATATATATATATATATATATATATCAAAATAAAACTTGATCACTAATTAAGCTGGTTGGTTGCCTTAAGAAGCATGACCAATTACGCCTAAAAGTGGTTGAGTCCTTAGCATTCGTGGCCTAGTTTACTCGTGACCTTGAACCTTAGGGATGTATCTTCGTCTGGTGCCCTAAGACCATCTGGGCTGGGAGTCATCGGTAAAAGGCTCACTACACGAGTAAA
Source organism: Agave tequilana (assembly GCA_038442645.1). NCBI lineage: Eukaryota > Viridiplantae > Streptophyta > Magnoliopsida > Asparagales > Asparagaceae > Agave > Agave tequilana. The sequence goes on from JAVJIF010026297.1 coordinate 50,154, forward strand.
TTAGAAAGCCTAATGAAGCTAAGAAAATGTAAATATATAATATATAAAATAACATAAAAATATAAATATATATATATCTAATAAATATATATATATATATATTTATATGTGAACAAATGAACTAAAGTCTAAGAAAAATCCCTCATACATATGTATATGTGTTAGGCCTGATACAAAATCCAGTTTTCTCTCTATTCTTAGAAACTTAACCTAAGTTGAAAACATGATTTCAAATGAAAACTTACAAAAAGAAGGAAAAGTTTAGAATAACCCGAAACCAATAGATCACCGAAATTCTTGAAGAAAATGGATCATAATAAAATTCTCTTTTTCACTAACATTTTTTCTTTTTTGGGATTTTGTGGGTGTAATCCGCTGAAAACCCTCAGGAGACAACACTCCTCCTCTAGGGTAACCTAGAGGTTTAAAGGCTTATTGCACGAGCTCAGTGCAATCGTGTCAACTACGAAAGTGGTGTAATAATTTAGTTAGGATTTTTTCTCTTACTTATTTTGCTCAGGGACGAGCAAAAACTAGGTATGGGGGTGTGATTGAGTCATTTATGCATCATTTTCTACCACCATGCTATGCTTTTTCTGAATAAATATTGGATTTTTATTGCTTTTTTCTCTCTTTTTTCAGGTCCAATGTTTAATGGAGAAGGAGGCCCAAGAATTATGATTTTTGAGGAATTAAAGAATTAATTAGAAGCCCACAAGAGGAAAGCCCAGATCTGCACAGTTCCCAAAGCGTATTCTCCGTTTCTAGAAGATCCACTGAGGATACGAGATACAACAGAAAGGCACAAAAATCCGCTAGCGCAGCGGCCAAGAAACGGTCGCGAAAACACGGCACATGCCGCGGACCCGCGGCAATCTTTTGGCCGTTACTTCAGCGTTTGATCCAGAGGCTGAAGTGGGATGGTTTCTTCTCATGAAGACTATAAATAGACCCCTAGGGCCTCTGTAATCAGGGAGAAGAAAAGAGCATTGTTTATAGGGAAATTGTTAGGGTTTCTCTAGGTTTTCTTTTAGTCTCTTATGTAATTTTCTTTCTCCTTCTAGAATCCAGAAAAGAGAGAGTGAGAGTGAGCAATCTTTGTAATTGGAGACGGTGACAACGCAATACAAGGATCAAGCTTTCAATCTTCCAATCTTTTCTTGTTCTAGTGCACTATTTTCTTTAAGCTTTTACTTTCTTCTATTTTAATTTCTACAATAAACTGTTGCGTGTTCTTTATTTCCATGTCTAGCTAATTCATTAACATGACTAACTAACTTTTAATTTTACTAACTACTAACTCTTGGGTGATTGCTAACTTATATGATTCAGTGGACACTTTCTTCTTTTTAGTCTTGCAAATTACAAGTCTATCTTACCTCCAATGAAGATGAGTTGCTTTTTATTCTTTGCAAATGCTAAGTTCCCCCTCCATATGATTCATGTGAGCCTCACTCAGAGCCTTGTGTTTAGAACAAGTGCCTTAATGGAACATGAAGATGGAGCACTTCACAATGCTAATGACTACATTACAAGTTTCTTATTTCATGCTCGCTTTATTGTAGCCTTGATGGACTAATGAATCTTGCAGGTTTTCTTAGCATCTTTAAAAGTGACTATCCTTGTTCCACTGTTGAAAATCTATTTAGGGAGCCAATGACTCAAGGAGGCAACTAGCCTAGCCTAGATGAGAAACACCTTCGCATGGGACAATACAAGGACTTGGCAAAGCAAGACACACCATTGCCGATAAATCAATATGAGGCATGCATTACCCAATGAGAGTAGTAAGTTAGTAAATTAGAATGTTAGTTAGTCATGGCTTCTCTTTATATCATTCTTAAAAAACCTCTCTTCTGATAACTTTCTCTTTTCAATTATCTCCGTTTTCCTTCCATCTTTATTCTCGTTTCTTCCTTTCTTTTAAAAACCTCCAAATATTTTCTACTCACCTTTCACATCGTTTTGTTTTTCATTTCTTAAAACAAAGAAGAACCTTCGCTTTTCTTCACGAAGATTTCAATATAAACCTTGAATGCTTCTATCGCTAACCCTCCTTGCGGATACGACCCGTCCTACCTTATGCTACGAACGGTGATTCGGAAGGAGCAAAGTAAACCTGCATATACATTCGAAGTTCTTGATCATCGGTACACGACAATCAACGGTTTACTCTAAACCCTTTTTCAATACAATTAATCCTTCTGAACACTGGGCAAGATTTGTCTCCGATGCCAAATTTGAGACTTGAAATCAGAAGTGAAGTGTTACGTCATTGATGCCAACACATCATACAACCTCTTGCTCGGACGACCATGGATCCATGCCAACTGGATTGTCCCCTCCACTTTGCACTAATGATTCAATATGTGAGCGATGATGCTATGGTTCAAACGGTGTTCATTGCGATGCAACTATTCAAAAAAGTGAAGAATTACTTCACTGACTCACTGCTCTATCAGGAGAGTAATAAACCTGTGAAGGAACTGCTGCCCGATGACATTGACAATGCCAACGATGCAAACTCAGAGTCAGAAGAAGATATGTCAGCTACCTTTAGCATAGAATGAATTGTAGCGTATCTTGATGATCCTGATTGAAATAACCCTGCGAAAATGAGGGCGAGTGGGTCCTTAATGAAAATATTGCATTTGATTATTCTTTGTCTTGAGGATATACTTAAATCTGTAGATGTTAGTTCCTTGCGCATACCACTGAACATCTTGAAAATGGCAAGCATACACATAAAGGATAGTGAAGGGCCTGTCTTTATTTCCCCTCCTTATAAGAGGGATAAATCTCCTATTATATTCGGCAGAGGTCAGGCTCAAACCGCGACATCCAAAGAATCAGACGACGGCTTGGAACCCCCACAATTCTTTCATAACGCACGGCCAGTATATCGCATGATGAAAAGAATGGGGTACAACTTGAATTATGGAGATGGCTTGAATTTTGATAAAGGGCGGCACGTCCCTTTGCAACCTTTCATACCGAAAGGAAATTCATCCAACTATTTGATCGTACAAGCATAAGGTTGAGGTATGTCACTCCATCCCTCTAGTCAGAATCAGAGTCTAATAAGTCCCTACGATTGCGATCTTCTGATTGGTTGCTAATGTTGCATATTTAATGTCACATTTCCATACTTATTTTAGAATAAAAGCCTGCATTGTCCTAATTATTTGTTTAATTTATTTGCAGGCCCAATCCTTAAGGAGATGAAGAGAAATGAGCCCAAAAGCCCACCAGAATTCTGAATTAAATCAGAGTTAATTCGTACACATAAAATCAGGGCAAAAATCAAGAGGTTGAAACCGGTTGAGAAGAATCCTCTCAGAATCGATCGGTTAAAGCCAAGAATCCAAGGCCATTTCATCAGAATTCGGAGCTCAAACGAAAAAACCAACAAAGGATAAAGCCAGAAGAAGACCCCGGAGAGACCCACCAACAGGGTGTGGCCACCTGGCCACACCCTTGCCGCGGAAACGCGACTTGGGCCGCGTTTTCGCGGCAATCTTGGGGAGTTAGGGGGAGCGTGAACTCCCCCGACCTCCCCGGGATCTTAGTTGTTGGGTTTTTGGCCTATAAAAAGGCATTTTCTGTGCTGAAAGTGGACGCCAATGCAGATTAGGATTTAGCCTAGTTTTAATTCTTTTTAGTTTAGGTTTTTCTTTCTTTTTATGTAACTTGTATGTAAACTTAGGGTAGAAGAAGATTCATGTAAGTAAGAGAGAGGCTGATGTTGAGAGTGACACCGATGTACCCTCCTCCTTTCTTTCATTGTCTCAGCAAGTAATAAAGGTAAATGCTTTGTTTGTTTTATATTCTGCTTTACTTTACATTTGTCTTGCTTTCCTCTTCCTCTTCTACTTTACCTTGGTTGTATTTGTTGAGTTTACAAGTGAATTCTAAAGCGAGTATAACTAAGCTACGTGAGAGCCAGCGATAGTTCATGAAGAAGTTCTCCTCTTCCAAGCTCCGCATCACTTCGTTCTTCGTATGCTTGACGATATAATGTGCACGGGGACTGAGCTCGAATTTATGATCTATGCGTTGAACACCTCCGAAGCAAAAAGGTAGAACTTGCAAAAGGTTTCCAAGTAAGTCATCAATCAACCTAGGTAAGTATTTCTTCACTTTTCTTTCTTTCTTTTCTTTTATTTCTTTAGTATAGATCACCACCTCCTCCAACTCTTTCTTCTCCACTTCATTGTACATAGTCGCTTTTATTGTTTTCTGATTTTCCACCTTCTTCATCTTTCATTTTCTTCTAACATAACATAATTCTTTCACATTTTCTTAACTTAAAAACAGAGAAGAATCTTCGCTTTTCTTCTTAACGATTTCAATAAAACTGTAAACGCTCCTATCGCAAAACCCTCCTTGTGGATCACGACCCGCATAGCCACTTGCTATAGCGGAAGAATTGAGCACTTGCACATTTCCTTTCTTAAGTTCTATAATTTCGTATTTTGTGTGCAGGTTTAGCCTCAATCAAATTTTGGCGCCGTTGCCGGGGAGGGTAAAACGGTTTTTATTGAAATCTGAATTTTTATTGCAAATTTTTTAGAACTAAACGAATTTTCTTCTCTGTTGTAGGTTATAGGGCAAGAAAAGCAGAAAATTATTATTGCAGTGACATACAAGTGGCCTTAGGCCTCTGCTCCAAAAAGCAGAGACCAAGGGCCCTCTGAATTGCCGCGTTTCCACGGCAAAAGCCGCGGATCCGCGGCAAGGAAGAGTTGACTACTAACAGCTTTTTGCAGGGCTGCTTAGTTTAAAAAAAATTCTAGTTTGCTGCAACTTTAATTTTTCTTATATGCCATAACATAAGCCTGCTAATAATCAACAGTAAAATATTTGTTGAAAAGATAAAAAATTGATTAGACATTTGCATTTTAGGCACGTGTCTTTTTAATTCCTTTATTTTTTACTGTTGAAGAGTGCTGGAGCAAGATATGTTTGCATTGCATCTAGAATAGGATTATCTCTTGGTTGATTTATATCGCTTAGAGTGCATCTTATTTATCTTGTACACTTGCACAAAAACTGATCTTAAGGGCACCACACAATAATAAGATAAGGTGGAGATTTAATCACCCTTCCTTAGCCCAAAAATCAGAATCCAAGCACTTACTAACCCAAGCCTAACTTAAAATGAGTAGACGTTGGCCCTAGGGACATCTCGGACTCAATTAGGAGATTATCCTAAGGGGGAAAGGTGTTGGAACTTGACTCTTGCCAAATCAGTGTCTAGGAAAGGGATTAAGGGCCGAAAGCCCGAAGGTTGGTGGTTATTTAATTAAGGAACGTCTTTTGACGGAAAACCTCCCACCAATCTTGCCCTGACCTGGCTGATTAGCTTGTGGTCAAAGTCTACATTAAACCTCCTGTGGACAGTCTAACCAGTTAGGAGTCGTCTAGGTCTAGGTCTACCCTAACTTAGGTTAGAATTTTTCTTTCTTGTTTGTTTATTTGTGTGTTTTTCTTTCTTTTTGTTTGTATTCCATTGTGTGATATGGCTTATAATAATAATTTTTCCAACTACAATAATAATCCATATTATACATCAAACTCTTTTTCGGATATTACCAACCCGGCATATCATGACTTTAACCAACCTAGTGTGCCGGATTGGTCTTATCCGAATCCATATAACCCATGTCCCCCATCGTATGACTATAATTTCTATAACGATTTCAACTCTTCACAGAGTCAGTGGGGATTCACCTACCCCGAGTCCAATTTTCAACCACAGTGTCCTCCTTCTCCACCTAGTCCACATTATTTTCAAGAGTCATACTCAGTTCCACCAGTCCAAAATAGAAAACCATCAATTTTGGAATGGAGTATGCGTGAGTCCAAACAACAATCACAAAATCTGATGGACTCACAATTTCAATACCACTTCCAAAATAACTCTTCATCTTTTCAACAAGACAATGAACCCATCAACTATGAAAAGATGCTAGAAGCCATGACTCATGCTCAAAATGCTAGAAATCGTGACATAGATATGATGGTCGAATCTCTACGTTCCCACCGTCCTGATGTCACTTACCATTCTGTTAGAGCCGAAGAGTCATGTTGTTTTGGAAATCAAAATTCTATTTCAGAACAACCATTTGAACTTGTCCAAACTCCAAATTTTGAAAAAGATATTAATAGTTTGGCTAGTTTTCTTTTTCCTGAAATAGAACTTGAAAATGATTATGATCCTGAACCCCAACTTAGTAATTCAATTCTATTTCCTGATTCGATTATGACTCCGGTATCTTCACCTGACTTCAATCTTTTCCCGGAGTCAACATTAGATCCTGTACCAATTCATAAAGAAATTGAATTATCTATCTTTGAGGATCATGTTGAACTTGACCAACTTTACACTTTCGAAGATCCTATTGACAAATTGGCAAGTTCTCAATTTTTTGATATTGAACTCAATGAGATATGTGACCTAGATTCTCAAATCTGTGATCCAATTCAACTTTCTGAATCAATTTTGACTCCCGTTTTATTACCAAACTTGAGTAATATTCTAGAGTCAGTTTTGATTCCCCCACCTATCATTCCTGAACTGGAATCACCCATATTAGGTCACATCCCATTGTTAGAAAATACATGTGGACTTGAGTTTCAACTTCTTAACTTGGACCCGCTTCTTGAACCAATTTTGACTCCTGAACCTTTACTTGACTTAAGTCACCTTCCTGAGTCGGTATTAGTTCCTGTCCTTCCTGAGTCCAAGTCAACTGTTCTATCATTTCACACTCCATTCTGGGACGAGGTGGTTGACAAATTTGACTCCGAAATTAGTTATGGAATATGGAAATTAGATGGGGTCAAATATTTAATAAAAATCCTTCATGGATATATATTTTTAATGGGTTATATTAAAGATAGTGCTGGTGGGTTCCTCCGAGACCCGAGAAAAGTTGATTGGGCCATGTTTCGTGGACCAATCAGACCACCACTGGAACCATCACCTTAAGGTAACCATTTTCCTTCCCTTTCTTCTTTTTCATGCATCTATGCATTAATTCATACATTGAGGACAATGCATGAGATAGGTGTGGGGGAGGGTCTAACATAACTTTTCTTTTTCGTAAAAAAAAATAACATTTTTCTTTACTTTTAAAAACTTTTTGAAAAATAGAAACAATATTTTGACTTATTTTTGTAAGAAATTAAGTTAATCTTAAGGAATAGGAAAATCCAAATTAGGATTTCTTATACTTGGTCAAAATAAGATTATTTGTTTGATTTATAGAGTTAGGAAGATAATTTGTCAAAGTAATTTAGTCTTGATCTTTACCTTGATGAAATATGCACACTTCATACACTTATACACTTAGGGTTCAAAAACAAAGATTCTTATGCCTTATAAAAAAAATATATATATAAACAAATCTAATTATTGATTAGCTAGGTGCTTTGGCCTAAGAAAGCCTTAGTATTTATGCAAAAGATAATTAGATGAGTTTGAAAAAAAAAAAGAAAGAAAACAAGTCTAATTATTGATTAGCTAGGTGCTTTGGCTTAAGCAAGCCTTAGTGTTTATGCGAAAGATGATTAGATAAGTTTGAAAAGAAAAATCCTCTGATTAAGCTGGGTATTTGTGCCTAATAAAGCATAAGTATTCACGCCTAAAAGAGGTTCATATAATAAAATCCTTAGTTTTGTGGCCTTGTTTGCTCGAGTCCTTAAGTCCTAGGGGTGTCTTCTCACCTGGTGCCCTAAGACCGTCTGGTTTGGGAGTCATCGATTAAAGGCTCGTTACATGGGCAGATTAGAAAGCCTAATAAAACTAAGAAATAATACCACAAAAAAAAGAGAGTATATATATAAAAAATGAATAAGGCATAAGAGTTAGAGTTAATGAACCCTAAGTCAAAATTTTCACAGTCACAAGGTGCATATGACTTAGGGTAAAGTAATAGACTAGATGAGAAGCACAATTTGACTCCTTACTTTGATTGATAACAAATTTTTGAATAGAGACTAAGTTTAGGAATGAAAATTCGGCTTTCCTATAACTTATAGATTGCTTAGATCTTACAATCATATTTCAAATATTTTTCTCTTTCAAAATGCTTTTCGAAAATACTAACTCTTTATTTCCCTTTATTTATGGATTTTGTGGGTGTAATCCGCTAAAAACCCTCACGAGACAACACTCGTCCTCTAGGGCAAACCTAGAGGTTTAACGGCTTGTTGCACATGCTCAGTGCAATCGCGTGACCTGCGAAAGTGGTCTAATAATCCTTAGTATAATTTAGTTGTTTTGCTCGAGGACGAGCAAAAGATAGGTATGGGGGTGTGATTGGTTGCTAATGTTGCATATTTAATGTCACATTTCCATACTTATTTTAGAATAAAAGCCTGCATTGTCCTAATTATTTGTTTAATTTATTTGCAGGCCTAATCCTTAAGGAGATGAAGAGAAATGAGCCCAAAAGCCCACGAGAATTCTGAATTAAATCAGAGTTAATTCGTACACATAAAATCAGGGAAAAAATTAAGAGGTTGAAACCGGTTGAGAAGAATCCTCTCAGAATCGATCGGTTAAAGCCAAGAATCCAAGGCCATTTCATCATAATCCGGAGCTCAAACGACAAAACCAACAAAGGATAAAGCCAGAAGAAGACCCCGGAGAGACCCACCAACAGGGTGTGGCCACCTGGCCACACCCTTGCCACGGAAACGCGGCTTGGGCCGCGTTTCCGCGGCAATCTTGGGGAGTTAGGGGGAGCGTGAACTCCCGCGACCTCCCCGGGATCTTGGTTGTTGGGTTTTTGGCCTATAAAAAGGCATTTTCTGTGCTGAAAGTGGACGCCAATGCAGATTAGGATTTAGCCTAGTTTTAATTCTTTGTAGTTTAGGTTTTTCTTTCTTTTTATGTAACTTGTATGTAAACTTAGGGTAGAAGAAGATTCATGTAAGTAAGAGAGAGAGGCTGACGTTGAGAGTGACACCGATGTACCCTCCTCCTTTCTTTCATTGTCTCAGCAAGTAATAAAGGTAAATGCTTTGTTTGTTTTCTATTCTGCTTTACTTTACATTTGTTTTGCTTTCCTCTTCCTCTTCTACTTTACCTTGGTTGTATTTGTTGAGTTTACAAGTGAATTCTAAAGCGAGTATAACTAAGCTACGTGAGAGCCAGCGATAGTTCATGAAGACGTTCTCCTCTTCCAAGCTCCGCATCACTTCGTTCTTCGTATGCTTGACGATATAATGTGCACGGGGACTGAGCTCGAATTTATGATCTATGCGTTGAACGCCTCCGAAGCAAAAAGGTAGAACTTGCAAAAGGTTTCCAAGTAAGTCATCAATCAACCTAGGTAAGTATTTCTTCTCTTTTCTTTCTTTCTTTTCTTTTATTTCTTTAGTATAGATCACCACCTCCTCCAACTCTTTCTTCTCCACTTCATTGTACATAGTCGCTTTTATTGTTTTCTGATTTTCCACCTTCTTCATCTTTCATTTTCTTCTAACATAACATAATTCTTTCACATTTTCTTAACTTAGAAACAGAGAAGAATCTTCGCTTTTCTTCTTAACGATTTCAATAAAACTGTAAACGCTTCTATCGCAAAACCCTCCTTGTGGATCACGACCCGCATAGCCACTTGCTATAGCGGAAGAATTGAGCACTTGCACATTTCCTTTCTTAAGTTCTATAATTTCGTATTTTGTGTGCAGGTTTAGCCTCAATCATCTTCAGATTCGTTCAGCTGGGACTCTGATTTTAGTATTGGGGTAGTCTTAAAAAGCTCTTTGCCAACATGACTTCTATCAGTCAGGCAGAGCAAGATGAAGATATTGAGCCATTCGACACCAATCTGTGGGCTCAACAACTAGATCTTCATTGAAAAAAGTGTTTCGAACAACGCGAACCTTCGACGGAGATAAAGTAATCCAAATCGATGTGGGTGATCAAGCATACCCAAAGCTTATCTCTTTAAGAAAAAGCCTATGTTAAACAGAGAAGTAAAATCTCATATCTCTCATACGAGAGTATATAGATGTCTTTGCCTGGGGCTATGAAGACATGCCTAGCCTCGATCATCAGGTGGCCATGCATCGTCTCAACATCAAATTGGATGCCAAGTTGGTTAAGCAACAACAATGACGATTTCAACCTGATATCATGAAAGCAATCGAAGCTGAAGTTCGTAAACTAATCTAAAATGGCTCCATTCGAGAAGAGCAGCACCCAGACGGGGTTGCTAACATTATACCTGTGCTTAAGAAGAATGAGAAGATCAGAGTTTGCATTGACTTCTGTGATCTCAATACAACCTATCTTAAGGATAAATTTTTGTTGCCTATTACCGATGTCATGTTTGACAATACGTGTGGCTTTGAAAGGATGTCCTTTATGGATGGCTTTTTAGGGTACAATAATATCAAGATGCTGGATGACAAGAAGTATACATAATTTAGAATACCATTGGGGGTATATTGTTACATAATAATACCGTTCAGATTGAAGAATGCAGGTGCAACTTTCCAATATGCCATGAACACAATTTTTTGTGATCATCTACGAAAAATGGTTGAATGCTATATTGATGAAATTACAGTAAAAAAAAAACCATCTCGATAACCTGAGAACGGTGTTTGACATCATGCGGGCTCACCAGCTGAAGATGAATCCAATCAAGTCATTCTTGGGAGTGTTGAGTGGTAAATTCCTTAGATTTATTGTCACATCCAAAGTGATTCACCTTGACCCTATTGGCCTAAAAGCCATTTGCCCTAGTTTAGATAAATACAAAACATATGAAGTTATGTTTTCTAACAATTTCATCTAAATAAGTTTCAAGATTTTTTCACTGATTGCATTTGACTTCTTCAAGACTCACATCGTTTTGGAGCCATAAAGATGTTGATCCAAGAGCCTAAGCGCCAAGAAGACATATATATGGGATTCCCTAAGCTCAAGGATCAAGATCGCAAAGAAGTAAAGACTATAGAAGATTTTTCTATTTTGTATTTTTTTCATAAGATTTATAGTCTTGTTAAAACAAAGGGAGTAAGATTGATATCTCTTGAGATTTACACATACGCACACATCCTATCTCTAAACGTTTTTGAAAGCACCTCAACATGCTTTTTCTATTTAGTTTTCAGAAATGGTTTTGGAAAAACAGTTTTCCATTTATAAAAGTAATTTTCACAAAATATAGTTCTACTTAGTTTTGTCATGATCTCTGATCACACACTGGACCTATTATGATACAAGAACTCTATTTTGTATTTGTGATCAAATACACTTTGTCAAAAAGAAATGGACTTCAAATGTTTTCAAAAATCTATGTTTGTCCCTGAGTCGGTCAACCGTTGATAAAGTTAATTTGCTTTGTCGGTCGACAGAGCGATCGATCGATGGAAGAGCTAAATTGCTCTGTCGGTCGACCGACTGGTCGACTATTTTTGCACGAGATTTTTGAGTGCATTGGTGTGCACTTCGATCGACCGATTGGTCGACCGACTGAGACATACTTTGTCTATGTTGGGGCATGGTCAACTGACTAGTCGACTGTTAGAGAGTTTGCTTTCTGTTTGGGTTACTCGGTTGGCCGCGCGGTCGACTGCTAACCCCAACAGTCAGATTTTTCCAATGGCTAGTTTCTGTTTTGTCTTTTTCCAATGTCGACCCTAGATCCCCTTTCTTTTCCCATTCTATCTTCTTCCACTGACCTGTCTCCCCTCTATTCCCCTTCCTCTCTCTCAAATCCTCTTTATTCCTCCATCCAACTTTAAAAACATCTCGGATCTTGCTTCTATACTCTGGAATATTCAATTTCAAGGTGGAATTTTTCAAAAATTTCAGGTAAACCCTAGTTCTTTCGCAAAATTTTATATTTCAGTTTTTTGTTCAATTTCTTTCTAATTCGTGCCTAGATTGTGATCTCTATCATTTTTCTTCATCATGTCAAATGTCCTAGAACTGAAAAGGATAAACAACCTGAATCATCCATAAATTTGTTTGTTTCTCAAAATGCTCAACAAAAATATTCATTTATTCATCACAAAAACTTGATTTTGGGTCGTACTATTGTTCTTGTTGATTTTGAGCATCTTAATTTACACTAAATTTTGAGTACTAGCTCTCTTAAATATTTAGTCACTAAAAGAACGAGTTTAACCTGAGTTAGTCCCATATTTCTACTTTAATTTATCCTTTCATACTAATCATATTCGATCTCGAGTCATGCGTATTGACATTAAAATATCACTCAAAAAATTTGCCCATCTCTCCTGTGAGGGAGTAGATATCCACTATGTTGATCTGATTTTAATTATTCGAAAGGTGAGATTGCTCTCATTGCTTCTCAGTTGCTTGATGGCGACGAGAACCTAACTCTAGTGAGGAATGAAAGGTGAAGAATTACACTCTCACCACTCTTGTCCTTACTAAAATTGTGTCTATAACCTCCTGCCAAAATAAGGAGAGTATAGCCACGCCCGGGGATCCGCTCCTCTTCTGATATATTGCCTTCTAAAAGGTATTAGAGTCAACATCCCTAAACTTATCGTCGATTTCATGCTCTCTGAACAATTGTTGATCCCAAGTAGGAATCTTCCTTTTGGGATGCTTATCGCCAGTCTTCTTAAACTCCTCAAATTTGATTTCTCGGGTGAAAAAGCTGTGGCACCCTCTGTTGATATCAATAGCACACTTCTTGTAACACTCCGCTCCCAGAATACGTACTTAGTTGCGTATTCAGATTTTTTGATCGTATTTTTCGATTTACTTCTTGTATTTGTTTTGTATTATGAATTATTTATATGAACGTTTTGTCTTGGATTTGGATTCGTGGACTCGGAGTCAGCCTTAGTCTGAACCGAAGGCCCGACCTCAGAGTATTGCTCGATTTAGTCTTTCTGGTATTCCGATTTGACCGATTTCAGTTTTAAACATCATTTTCCAATATTCTAGATTTTCTATGATTTTCTGAAATTTTCCTGAATTAAATTGAAAATCTTCAAAACGGGTGTCGGCCAGTTCCGTTGACCGATTCCCGGATTTTTAATTTACAAACGGTTTGGAATTACTAAAAGTGACTTTTGACATTACTTCTTAAAATCACATTTCCCATCTAAATACTTTTTCTGAGAATTTTCTGAATTTATTGAAAATCCGGCCAATCCGGTGTATACCGAGATTGATGATTGACTTCTGGATTTTTATCTTGAAAATGAGATTGAATCTTTGAAAACCGATTTCACCAAAAATCATTTTATAATATTTATGATTTTTGAGAATTTTTGGAGAGCTATCCAAATTACTTTATTTTTGGACCTTTCCGGAGTTTTCAGTATTTTCCCAGTTACCGAGGAATTGTCCCATATATTCCACCATGTCTTTTTCCCATTTTCTCTCCCCTTCCTTAAATGCGGATCTCACCTACCTGGGATTCTGCATTTATTGTGAAGATCCTCCCCATTCCGCATTTAATGCACTTCAGATCAAATCCCATCAATTATCATGACTTTCTCTCTCCTCTTTGAAACGCAGCTTTTGGCTTTCCCCAAACGCGGCTCTAATCCCTGCGTTTAGCCCAATGCAGCCCAAACGCAGGAGAGTGCTGCGTTTTGAGTGAGGGAAACGCAAGACTTCACCTTAGTTGCTTTTGTCTTATATGGTGAATATCCTCCCTTCTCTCTCTTCATTTAATTCTCTTCCAAATGTCATTTCCAAGATATCCCCACTCCCCTCTCATCATCATAACCAGCCAAGTGGCCAAGAGAGAGAGCCACCTAATTCCCCCAATTTACAAAACCCCCTCTCTTTTATTTATTTGCATCACCTTCACAATCCAAATCCTATAAATACCCCCTCTCCTTCTCCCTCTCTTCATTTTACTTCTTCTTCTTCCTCCTTGCTTCCTGCAGCCTCCAACAGAGAAGCCACCAAGAGAGCCTCCTCCTCTTGCTTCCTTATCCACCATCTCCACCTCCTTATACACCACTTTAACCACCACCAAGTATACCACCTTCAACCTCTCTCCATCACTTTGTGAGAACCGGCCACTCCTTTGGATTGGGGCCGCGTTTCTTCTCCGGCGGCAAGACTTAGGGCCGGTACCCTCCTTTTGGATTGGGACCGAACCTCCCTTCGTTGGACGCAGCAAGGATCACCTTAGGCGAGTGATCTCGCTTTTCCCTCTTGATCTCCTGCTGGTTGTGCGACTGCTTTTCCTCGCCAAAGACTTGGTTAACTTGTATATGCATATCAAATAGATCACAACTCTTAAAACTATTTCTGCTCACTGCTTTACAGTATTAGTCGACTTGACCCCATCGTAAGTCGACTAACCCCTTGAAACGCAGCCTGATTTCTTGTGACGCAGTTCTATTAGTCGACTACCCTATTGACCCAGTCGACTAACTCTTCTCTTGAGACGCAGTCCTTGAAACGCAGACTCCTTTAGTCGTCTTGCCCCTTGCGTCCAGTCAACTAACTTTTCTTCCGGAAATGCGGTTCTCTGAAACGCGGGCTTCTCTAAGTCGACTGCCCACTGTTCCAAGTCGACTAACGCAGCTCCCTTCAAACGCGGCTCTTTGAGACGCAACCTTGACCAGTCGACTAACCCAAAAGCCCTAGTCGACTAATCCTCTTCTTGAAACGCAGTTCTCCCAAACGCAGCCTAGCAAGTCGACTTGTCTCTTATCTACAGTCGACTAATTCCTTTTCAAGTCGACTACTTAGTTTCCCCTAGTCGACTAACTTGTGCTAACTGCTGTGATTGATCACTTCCTTGAATATGGACTTTATCCTCGGGACTTGTATTATATATTATGATATTTTCATGACTTGTTACCTGCCAATTATCATCATCCTGTCATGCTATCACTTGACACCCAGCATGATCTACTTGACTTGTGATTATCATGTTTACGGGAATCTTGCCTTGTTATCCTGTATGGAGCTAAGTGCCACACGGAACAAAGTGCCACACCATACTCGGTGGGGGCCACCTCTTGAATCTGTGGGGGCCACCTCTAGAATCCATCCCCTCAGAACAAAGTGCCACATGGAACAAAGTGCCACACCATACTCGGTGGGGGCCACCTCTTGAATCTGTGGGGGCCACCTCTTGAATCTGTTGGGCTATTTCCTGTCATGTCGAGTTATTCCCGTAAATTGATAATATTAAAAAGGGCAACTTGCACGGGAATGGGAGGAAGTGATGGATGCCGGTATGATGCCTTGCTTATAGTAATGGAATAAAATACTGACGGTTCGTGTTAGTGGGATTTAAGGCCCACAGGAGATGCGTGTTAGGGGGACTTAGGGCCTCCAAGCTGGTCCCGGGTGTACGAGAACTACTATAAGAAGTGCTATCAGTTCTCCATCATCTTCCGGTAACAACCCTCGGCTTGCTTATATATGGATGTATGTGTGTTGGGGTGTACACCCGGACACATACCCAGATATATGGGTCAGACGAGTAATAATAATATATGATTCCTGTTACTTCTGTTATGATTCCCGTTATGATGCCGTCATGATTCCTGTTATGCATGTTGTGGACTCTTGTTATGATTCTTGTTATAACTCCTGTTATGCCTGTTATGAACTCCCGTTATGCTTGTTATGATTCCTGTTATGCCTGTTATGTATTCCTGTTATGACCATTTGTTGTGCTGTTCTGTAACCCAGGTTGTACGCGCTTGGATTACGGTAACATGAGGTAAAGGTATATAGATGAGGGTTTCCTTGTTTGGATTATTCCTTCGATGTACTAATCTCATGAAGCCGTGACCTAAGCTTGTACAATCGGTTTTGCTCGTAATCAGGTTTTACATCGGATTTCCTGTTTTATGATGATTATGTTATACATGTTCATACCTGCTACACTTGTATTCTAACCCTCCTGTCCTCTGTACTCGATATCACTGTTATATACACACTTGTGCTCATCCTGGCTCGCCACTTGGCTTTTGCCTACCACTCGCCTGGGGAGTTTCATCTGACTCCCCTGGATCCTCATGTCCAGGTTTTGGAGCATTGGAGCGTGTGGATCCTCCCTGTTGCTGATCAGAGTAGCGCAGCGGTAGCGTGGACCTCCAGCATACCTCCAGAGCTCCATCCTTCCAGGCCCCCTGTGTGCCTCTCGAGTTTTCCTTTTGTAAACTCGTGAGTGCCTTTTATACTGTTCACTCTTGTACATCCCTTGTATTCTCGCAATTGCGCAGGTCAGTGATGTAATATTCATGTAATATTGGATCACCTCTGGTGATAACTTTGTAATTGTACTCATATGTTGGAATGTATAATGCACCACTTGCTTCCGTACTCTGATTCTTGCCTGTACTGATGCTTAGCGTATATACGTGAAGGTACTTCTGACTTGCGTATATACGTCGCAGTGACGTCCCCGTACCCGCCAGGATCGGGGCGTTACAGGTTGGTATCAGAGCCTAGGTCAGCTTAGGCTCTCACCTCCTCAGTACGTCCAGATGGCAAATTAATGGTAAAGGAATTTGCAACTGGAATGCATGAGTCCTGGTTATACACTCCAACTACAAGTACAGAGTTATCTATTCATTCTTGATCATCTTTCCTTGGATTCCTAATCCCTTCCATCTTTACCCTGTTTTGGTTTTTCGAAGCCTTTATACCAACTTAAGATATGGATATACTAGAGAGGTAGTGGCTGGTTCTGAATGAAGCTATGAGATGATCTCTTCGGCCAACTCTATGAGGCTCGGGTATTCTCTGGATTGATCTCGAACGGGTTATCTTTCAGAAGTCAGTAGTCGGGATTCTCTGCGGATATTCTATATTCTCGGCTATATCTTTCAGAGTGATTGATGCTTGGTATTCAGAATTCTTAATTATCGGTCTTCTTTATTCCGCTCAGGACTATCAGGGTTTTCTTTATCTTTGGTGTTCTGGCTCATTCTCAGAGTGATACTGAGTATGCAGTACAGCGGGAATTCTATTACAAAGCTGTGTTATCAGATCAGTATTATTTGGCATCGTTCGGAGATTTATACAGCCGGAAGTGCAGAAGATTTCTATATTCTGGTTATTGATCAGTCAACTTGAGGCCCTACCTATAGTGCTTCATATCTTAATTGGTATAAATTCCACCCTTGTCCTCTTCGTGTTCAATTTACCCCTTATCGAAATTGCGAGGACGCAATTTTTTGTAAGGTGGATGGATTGTAACACTCCGCTCCCAGAATACGTACTTAGTTGCGTATTCAGATTTTTTGATCGTATTTTTCGATTTACTTCTTGTATTTGTTTTGTATTATGAATTATTTATATGAACGTTTTGTCTTGGATTTGGATTCGTGGACTCGGAGTCAGCCTTAGTCTGAACCGAAGGCCCGACCTCAGAGTATTGCTCGATTTAGTCTTTCTGGTATTCCGATTTGACCGATTTCAGTTTTAAACATCATTTTCCAATATTCTAGATTTTCTATGATTTTCTGAAATTTTCCTGAATTAAATTGAAAATCTTCAAAACGGGTGTCGGCCAGTTCCGTTGACCGATTCCCGGATTTTTAATTTACAAATGGTTTTGAATTACTAAAAGTGACTTTTGACATTACTTCTTAAAATCACATTTCCCATCTAAATACTTTTTCTGAGAATTTTCTGAATTTATTGAAAATCCGGCCAATCCGGTGTATACCGAGATTGACGATTGACTTCTAAATTTTTATCTTGAAAATGAGATTGAATCTTTGAAAATCGATTTCACCAAAAATCATTTTATAATATTTATGATTTTTGAGAATTTTTGGAGAGCTATCCAAGTTACTTTATTTTTGGACCTTTCCGGAGTTTTCAGTATTTTCCCAGTTACCGAGGAATTGTCCCATATATTCCACCATGTCTTTTTCCCATTTTCTCTCCCCTTCCTTAAACGCGGATCTCACCTACCTGGGATTCTGCATTTATTGTGAAGATCCTCCCCATTCCGCATTTAATGCACTTCAGATCAAATCCCATCAATTATCATGACTTTCTCTCTCCTCTTTGAAACACAGCTTTTTGCTTTCCCCAAACGCGGCTCTAATCCCTGCGTTTAGCCCAATGCAGCCCAAACGCAGGAGAGTGCTGCGTTTTGAGTGAGGGAAACGCAAGACTTCACCTTAGTTGCTTTTGTCTTATATGGTGAATATCCTCCCTTCTCTCTCTTCATTTAATTCTCTTCCAAATGTCATTTCCAAGATATCCCCACTCCCCTCTCATCATCATAACCAGCCAAGTGGCCAAGAGAGAGAGCCACCTAATTCCCCCAATTTACAAAAACCCCCTCTCTTTTATTTATTTGCATCACCTTCACAATCCAAATCCTATAAATACCCCCTCTCCTTCTCCCTCTCTTCATTTTACTTCTTCTTCTTCCTCCTTGCTTCCTGCAGCCTCCAACAGAGAAGCCACCAAGAGAGCCTCCTTCTCTTGCTTCCTTATCCACCATCTCCACCTCCTTATACACCACTTTAACCACCACCAAGTATACCACCTTCAACCTCTCTCCATCACTTTGTGAGAACCGGCCACTCCTTTGGATTGGGGCCGCGTTTCTTCTCCGGCGGCAAGACTTAGGGCCGGTACCCTCCTTTTGGATTGGGACCGAACCTCCCTTCATTGGACGCAGCAAGGATCACCTTAGGCGAGTGATCTCGCTTTTCCCTCTTGATCTCCTGCTGGTTGTGCGAGTGCTTTTCCTCGCCAAAGACTTGGTTAACTTGTATATGCATATCAAATAGATCACAACTCTTAAAACTGTTTCTGCTCACTGCTTTACAGTATTAGTCGACTTGACCCCATCGTAAGTCGACTACCCCTTGAAACGCAGCCTGATTTCTTGTGACGCAGTTCTATTAGTCGACTACCCTATTGACCCAGTCGACTAACTCTTCTCTTGAGACGCAGTCCTTGAAACGCAGACTCCTTTAGTCGACTTGCCCCTTGCGTCCAGTCGACTAACTTTTCTTCCGGAAACGCGGTTCTCTGAAACGCGGGCTTCTCTAAGTCGACTGCCCACTGTTCCAAGTCGACTAACGCAGCTCCCTTCAAACGCGGCTCTTTGAGACGCAACCTTGACCAGTCGACTAACCCAAAAGCCCTAGTCGACTAATCCTCTTCTTGAAACGCAGTTCTCCCAAACGCAGCCTAGCAAGTCGACTTGTCTCTTATCTACAGTCGACTAATTCCTTTTCAAGTCGACTACTTAGTTTCCCCTAGTCGACTAACTTGTGCTAACTGCTGTGATTGATCACTTCCTTGAATATGGACTTTATCCTCGGGACTTGTATTATATATTATGATATTTTCATGACTTGTTACCTGCCAATTATCATCATCCTGTCATGCTATCACTTGACACCCAGCATGATCTACTTGACTTGTGATTATCATGTTTACGGGAATCTTGCCTTGTTATCCTGTATGGAGCTAAGTGCCACACGGAACAAAGTGCCACACCATACTCGGTGGGGGCCACCTCTTGAATCTGTGGGGGGCCACCTCTAGAATCCATCCCCTCAGAACAAAGTGCCACATGGAACAAAGTGCCACACCATACTCGGTGGGGGCCACCTCTTGAATCTGTGGGGGCCACCTCTTGAATCTGTAGGGCTATTTCCTGTCATGTCCAGTTATTCCCGTAAATTGATAATATTAAAAAGGGCAACTTGCACGGGAATGGGAGGAAGTGATGGATGCCGGTATGATGCCTTGCTTATAGTAATGGAATAAAATACTGACGGTTCGTGTTAGTGGGATTTAAGGCCCACAGGAGATGCGTGTTAGGGGGACTTAGGGCCTCCAAGCTGGTCCCGGGTGTACGGGAACTACTATAAGAAGTGCTATCAGTTCTCCATCATCTTCCGGTAACAACCCTCGGCTTGCTTATATATGGATGTATGTGTGTTGGGGTGTACACCCGGACACATACCCAGATATATGGGTCAGACGAGTAATAATAATATATGATTCCTGTTACTTCTGTTATGATTCCCGTTATGATGCCGTCATGATTCCTGTTATGCATGTTGTGGACTCTTGTTATGATTCTTGTTATAACTCCTGTTATGCCTGTTATGAACTCCCGTTATGCTTGTTATGATTCCTGTTATGCCTGTTATGTATTCCTGTTATGACCATTTGTTGTGCTGTTCTGTAACCCAGGTTGTACGCGCTTGGATTACGGTAACATGAGGTAAAGGTATATAGATGAGGGTTTCCTTGTTTGGATTATTCCTTCGATGTACTAATCTCATGAAGCCGTGACCTAAGCTTGTACAATCGGTTTTGCTCGTAATCAGGTTTTACATCGGATTTCCTGTTTTATGTTGATTATGTTATACATGTTCATACCTGCTACACTTGTATTCTAACCCTCCTGTCCTCTGTACTCGATATCACTGTTATATACACACTTGTGCTCATCCTGGCTCGCCACTTGGCTTTTGCCTACCACTCGCCTGGGGAGTTTCATCTGACTCCCCTGGATCCTCATGTCCAGTTTTGGAGCATTGGAGCGTGTGGATCCTCCCTGTTGCTGATCAGAGTAGCGCAGCGGTAGCGTGGACCTCCAGCATACCTCCAGAGCTCCATCCTTCAAGGCCCCTGTGTGCCTCTCGAGTTTTCCTTTTGTAAACTCGTGAGTGCCTTTTATACTGTTCACTCTTGTACATCCCTTGTATTCTCGCAATTGCGCAGGTCAGTGATGTAATATTCATGTAATATTGGATCACCTCTGGTGATAACTTTGTAATTGTACTCATATGTTGGAATGTATAATGCACCACTTGCTTCCGTACTCTGATTCTTGCCTGTACTGATGCTTAGCGTATATACATGAAGGTACTTCTGACTTGCGTATATACATCGCAGTGACGTCCCCGTACCCGCCAGGATTGGGGCGTTACACTTCTTAAGAGGATGCATGTAGAAGAGCATGCTCCTATTCTACCCACTCATATTGTTCCACCTTTTGCTTTCGGATCCTCCTTCGCTTCTGCATATCCTTTTGCTGCTTCTTTGCTCAGCTTCAAGATCTTTCTCTCAATATCAATACTCAGTTTGAGAAGATGGCGACACGTCAGGACGAGTTCTGACAGGAATATCTGAATGACATGGCGCATGTCTGCTCCTCTATCTGATACCTTCATAGTTGTGTTGATGAGAGCTTTGGAAGGCATGCATGGTCTGCTCCTCTTCCTAGCAGTTACGCTCAGCCTCTTCCTCCTTTGGGTCCTCCTTTTGGTTCATGTACCTCCCTCAGATCCATCCAGAGTGCCGACCCCTCCCGAAGATCCAGATTTCCTGGCCGAGGATGAAGAACATTGAGCCTTTTTTTATGCTGACAAAAAGGGGGAGAATGTTGGAGTTATCTCAGATATTTTTATGTTTTATATTTTTTTTTCAAAACTCTATGTATTTGATGGACATGTAGTACTTTGATATTTTAACTATAGGCATGTACTTTACTTTTGGGTTATGGCATATATGTTATCTTATTGTTGGTCTTGATATCATTTCTCTTTGTGTGGTTGTGGTATGCGGTTTGTTTATTGATGTGTACTATATTTGTGTGACCATCCACCAACCTCACTTATTTTGGAGGATGGCGGTATTGGAGGTTGGAGGAAACCACTTATGTATACTATTTGTATTTCTATAGTCTTGTATGCATTAATGAGATGCATAGTGCTTACATTAGAACATCATATACATATGCTTTAGATGTTGCATTTTTGCTTAAGTGATATATTTGGTATATGAATGTGTTTAGGGGGAGCTTCGCTTGAAGTCTCCTTCCTATTTATTTATAATAACTCCTATAACTCCATTCGTTTTGTCATCATCAAAAAAGGGGGAGATTGTTGGCCCAAAGACTTAGTTTTGATGATAACAAAACATATGAAGTTATGTTTTCTAATAAATTTATCTAAATAAGTTTCAGGATTTTTTCACTGATTGCATTTGGCTTCTTCAAGACTCACACCATTTTTGAGCCGTAAAGATGTTGATCCAGCCTAAACACCAAGAAGAAATATACATGGGATTCCCCAAGCTCAAGGATCAAGATCGCAAAGAAGTAAGGACTATAGAAGATTTCTCTATTTTGTAATTTTAGTATAAGATATATAATCTTGTTAAAACCAAAGGAGTAAGTTTGATTGCTCTTGAGATTCACACACACACACACACACACACACACACACATATTTCACCCCTATCTCTAAATGTTTTTGAAAACACCTCAACATGCTTTTCTATTTAGTTTTCAGAAATGGGTTCGGAAAAATGATTTTCCATTTAGAAAAGTAATTTTCAGAAAATATAGTTCTACTTAGTTTTGTGATAATCTATGATCACACACCGACCTATTATTATATATGGACTTTATTTTGTATTTGTGATCAAAATATACTTTGTTGAAAAAATAGACTTCAAATGTTTTCAAAAATCTGTGTTTGGCCCCAAGTCGATTGACTAACCAGTCGACCGTTGACAGAGTTAATTTGCTTTGTCAATTGACCGAGCGGTCGACTGATAAAAGAGTTAAATTGCTCTGTCGGTCGACTAGCCGGTCGATTGTTTTTGCACAAGATTTTTGAGTGCATTGGTGTGCACTTCGGTCGACCGACCAGTCAATCGACTGAGGCACACTTTTGTCTCTGTTGGGGCACGGTCAACTGATCTGTTGACCATTAGAGAATTTGCTTTCTGTTTGGGTTACTCGATTGGCCGGGCGGTCAACCGCTAACCCCAACGGTCAAATTTTTGACCGTTGGCGGTCGATCGGCCGGTCGACCGATAGAAGGATTTTTTGAAGATTTTTTTCCAGCGGCTAGTTTCTATTTTGTCTTTTCAAGGTCTATCCTCAACGGTCATTATGGGTTTCTCTACTTGTTCTATAAATAGAGAGACTGTAAAAAAACCCTATAACAATTTTCCAGCACCCGAGCAAGTTTTTGTGATCAAAAATCTTTTTCTCAAAAGATTTTCATTTTGAGCCTAAAAGTCCATATTTTTGTTTTTACTTGAGCTTTTCTTCACAGCTCTACAACTTTTCTCACCACATAATCTTATAGAGCTTCATCTACTCCAACTTGGTTATAGGATTGTGTTTGTGAGCTTTTGTGATCAAGAAGAAGATCACCACTTTCTTGTATTTGTGAAGTTGCAGAGGTTGCGGTCCCGAGTGAGCTAGTGAGCTCGATTGTATGTGTTACGACACCAAGAGAGGGACTTGCGGGTCCATTGAGTTCTTGCATGAACTTGTAAGGGTTGGCAATCTCACGGGATAGATTTAGTAGAAATCTTTCATTGTGGTGTAGGTGGTGACGTAAAACGGTGGCTCGAACCTTGAAACACATTCTTGCATTTGCAATTGCTTTCTCTTTATCTCTTAACTCAACTCTCTCTTTATTCTTGCATGCTACTATTGTTCAATTTATTGCAAGTATCTCTTGTGTCGTAAATGTTTATTGCTAGTTAGCTAGTAATTATTTTTATTCCATATTCTTTGTCATAAACCTATTGTCATCACTTATTCACCCCCCTCTAGGTGATTTACAGACCCTGACAAAGTCAAGGCTATTTAGAACATGCAACCTCCAAGAACCCTTAAAGAGCACAGAGGTCTACAAGGCAAACTTGCCTATATCCGAAGATTCATTACAAATTTTTTGGGTCATTTTCAACCATTCACACGGTTAATGAAGAAAGGTGTCTCCCTTGAAAATCACCTAGAGGGGGGTGAATAGGTGATAATGCTAATCAATGGACAAATTAAAAATTAAGATGTAACAAACACCACACAAGATTCACAAGATGAATGAAAGCAAGTAAATATAGCATGATGATGATAAGCAAGTAATAATGCAAGAATGTAAACCAATCGCAAACACAAGGATATGTTATCGAGGTTCGAGCACCCAGCTCTACTCCCCGCCTTCCCAGAAGGATTCTAGCTACTTCCACTATCTCAAAGAAATCACAATTACACCCGGAGTACCCATCTCCACAATCTCAATTACAAGCAATTTCTGAGTAGTCAAAGACCACAAACTCTCTCTTTCAAATGTCTCTTCCCTTACAAAAGGTCCTTAGAGAACAATGAGTAGGAATGAAGCTCTTGTTGTAAGTGAAGAAAGAAAATTAAATCAGAGAGAATTTCAAAAACCACTTCAGAAAATGAGAGAGAATTTCAGCACAAAAATAGAGAAACAAATCTCTTTTGAAAGCCTTAAACTTTTGAATTTTTCTTGCAAAAATTGTTGTTAACAAACTCTCCCCAAACACCCCTATTTATAGGAGAGGGCTAGGGTTAAGGGATAATACAAACTTAAGGTTAATTAAGTCATATTAGGTTTGAAATATATCCCTAAATCAAATTTTAAACACAAGAAGACAAATAAAACAGCTCATTAAAAACTGCCCGTTACTGTTCAACGGATAGTTCGGTCGACTGGCCGGTCGACCGCACGTTCAAAATTATGACCGTTGTAGGCCAGCGGTCGACCGCCCGGTCGACCCAATCTATCCGAGAGCAGACTGAGTTACAGTCGGTCGACCGCAAAACGTGCACACTGATACATTACACCCAGAGCTTCAGTCGACTGGGCCGGTCGACCGGCCAAACCTGACATAGGTCCGGTCGACTGTTCGGTCGACTGGCTCAGGTCAAAAAACAGGTTTTGGACAGAAAATTAAAAGGGATTTTGATTTTGACAAAATACTTTTGAACAGGGATTAGCATAAAACACAAATATATATATATCTGTGGGCAAAATCTTGTGTGCAAAATATTTTTGTATAAATTATAAGAAATTATTTTGGATTAAGTATGTGCGCAAAAACGTGTGTGATAGAGCTTCAAACCTATCCACTATTCTTTAACAAACTATAAAACTAAAAATAAAATAATTAAAGACTTCTTGAGCAAGCTTCAAGTCTTTGAGCCATGCTATCTTTGCTAGAGCCTTCTTCTTCTATGATCCTTCCTTGATATGCAATATGCCTTCATAGCTTTATGAACCTAGAAGTTGTTGCAATAGCAAGCAATGCCCTCCAACATGGTACTTGTCCTGAAACTTATCTTAAGCAAATTCATTAGTACCAAATAGCTCTTATTTGGTTTGTCATCATCAAAACACAAAACAATTGGAGAGTGTAACCTCTTGGGCCAACAATCTCCCCCTTTTTGATGATGATAAAACAAATAGGCTAAAACAAAAATATAGGGGAGGAGAAAACTCCCCCTCAAATTATGCTATATGAAAACACAAGAATTTATTTGAAAACAACAAAACAAAGAAAAATGCTCTTGATACTAATTGAAATCAATTGAAACAATAATGAAAATCACATACTAACAAAACACAAGAATTCTCAAAAACGCATGAAAACAAAACAAGACAACAAAAAACATATATAAACTCATATGAAACCAAGACCATATAAATTTATTTTTGTCCATGTAAACTTATTCTCCCCCTTTTTGTCATACATCAAAAAGGGTTATGAAAAACATGTCTATTCAATAACACAAACATTAAGTTCTCCACAAATAAACGAGAATCTAGCAAAATCAAGTGGTTTAGTGAAAATATCGCTAGTTGTAAATCCGTAGAAACATAATCAATATCTATATCTCCTTTCTCAAAATGATCTCTAAGAAAGTGATATCTAATCTCAATGTGCTTGGTCTTACTATGTTGATTTGCATTCTTAGTCATGTGTATAGTACTAGTATTATCACAAAATATTTTTATATGATCAAAATGCAAATCAAAATCAAGGAGAGTATGTTTCATCCAAAGGACTTGTGCACAACAAGCCCCCGCGGCAACATACTCCGCCTCGGCGGTTGAGAGTGCTATGAATTTTGCTTCCTAGAGGACCATGAAACAAGACAATTACCAAGAAATTGACATGTCCCACTAGTACTCTTTCTATCTACTCTACAACCCGCATAGTCGGCATCCGAATAACTCGTCATTGAGAAATCTCCGGTTTTCGGATACCATAGACCCATCCCAATAGTGCCCTTAATATAACGAATAATGCGTTTTACCGCAATAAGATGGGATTCTTTAGGACACGATTGAAATCTAGCACAAAGACACACACTAAACATGATATTCGGCCTACTTGTCGTTAAATCTAAAAGACTTCCTATCATGCTTCTATATAATTTAACATCAACATTTTTACCTTGGTCATCTTTATCAAGCTTGGTTGTAGTTGCCATGGGAGTGTTGCAAGTCTTTGAGCCTTCAAGTCCAAACTTCTTTACGAGTTCCTTTGCGTACTTGGCTTGACTTATGAACGTCCCGTTTTGCAATTGCTTGATTTGGAGTCCAAGGAAGAAATTGAGCTCACCCATTGAGGACATTTCAAATTCAAGTTGCATGACCTTTCAAAATCCTTGCATAAAAGCTCATTAGTAGAACCAAAAATTATATCATCTACATAAATTTGCACAATTAATATATCATTATCAATAGAGTTTGTCTACTTTGCCTTTAACAAAATCATTTGAAATTAGAAAACTAGAAAGCCTTTCATACCAAGCTCTAGGAGCTTGTTTCAATCCATATAAAGCTTTATCAAGTTTGAAAACAAAATCGGGATGAATATGATCAACAAAACCGGGAGGTTGAGAAACATAAACTTCTTCATTAATAAAACCATTCAAAAATGCACTTTTCACATCCATTTGAAAAAGTTTAAAATTTTTGAAAGATGCAAAAGCTAGTGTCATCCGTATGGCTTCAAGCCGTGCTACGGGTGCAAAGGTCTCCTCAAAGTCAATTCCTTCAACTTGAGTGTAACCTTGGGCCACTAACCTAGCTTTATTCCTAATGACATTTCCGGACTCATCCATCTTATTTCTAAAGATCTACTTAGTACCAATTATTGGTCTATCGTGGGGCTTAGGAACAAGGTGCCAAACTTGGTTGCGCTCAAATTGATTGAGTTCCTCTTGCATGGCAAGCAACCAATATTGGTCCGTCTCGGCTTTGAGAATGCCTTTGGGTTCAAAATGAGAAATGAAGCAAAGTTACCACATAGGTCATGGAGTTTGGAGCGTGTTGTGACTCCTTTAGATGCATCACCCAAGATGAGCTCCTTAGGATGATTTGTAGCGTATCTCCAAGCTTTTAGGAAGCGGTTGAGAGCTTTCCTCTTTATCCTCTTGAACATCACCAATAGATTCTTACTTTTCTTCTTGAGCGGGTGAGTCCTTCAAGGATAGTCTCTCCATGTCTTCACCTAATGGTTCAATCTCTACAACATTCTCAACAACCACATTAGATTCTTCAAACTTAACATGCATGGTTTCTTCAATAGTAAGTGAAGATCTATTAAAAACTCTATATGCTCTGCTAGTAGAAGAATATCCAACAAAGATAGCTTCATAAGCCTTAGCATCAAACTTACCCAAATTCTCCTTAGTATTTAAAACAAAACACTTGCATCCAAAAACTTTAAAATATGCAACATTTGTTTTCTAAAATGATACATTTCAAAAGATGTTTTGGAAGAATTCTTACACACATAAATACGATTTGAAATATAGCATGATGTCTTTATGGCCTCGCCCCATAAATATTGAGGGAGGTCATATTCACTTATCATTGTCCTAGCCATCTCTTGAATGTTCTATTTTTCCTTTCTACAACTCCATTTTGTTGTGGAGTCCTAGGACAAGACATTTCATGCTTGATTCCCTTTTCATCACAATAAGTCATGAAGAGTTGGTTAACAAACTCACCACCTCTATCACTCCTTATTCTCAAAATCAAAAACCTTTTTCTTTTTCAACCCTTTTTCAAAAGATTTTGAAATATGAAAATGTTTGATCTTTACTTTGCAAGAAGAAAACCCAAGTGAAACGGGAAAAATCATCAACTAAAACAAATGCAAATCTACTACCATTTAAACTTTTAGTTTGTGTTGGTCCAAAAAGATCCATATGAATTAGTTCTAAGGGCCTAGTAGTCATGATATCCTTAATTGGTTTGAAGGAAGACTTGGTTTGTTTCCAAGTTGGCACGCACCACAAATGCGGTCTTTCTCAAACTTCAAGCAAGGTATACCCTTTACTAAATCCTTAGAATTAATTCTAGCAAGATGGTCAAAAGATGCATGTCCTAATCTTCTATGCCAAAGCCAAGAATTTTCATCAAAAGCATTCAAGCATTTAGTAGAACAATCTAAGTTAAGCATGTCAATGATATAAACATTATTGTCACGAAAACC
Source organism: Agave tequilana (assembly GCA_038442645.1). Taxonomy (NCBI): domain Eukaryota; kingdom Viridiplantae; phylum Streptophyta; class Magnoliopsida; order Asparagales; family Asparagaceae; genus Agave; species Agave tequilana. The sequence goes on from JAVJIF010026297.1 coordinate 78,421, forward strand.
GGTAAGAATACAAACATCGGATTTAACATCAAAAATCTTGCAAGAAGAATCATCAAAAACAACTTTAAGTCCCACGGTCATAAAGTTGACTAATGCTAAGCAAATTATGTTTTAACCATCTACTAAACAACATTCTCTATAATAGGAGATGCACCAATTTGAATGTTACCTATACCGATGATAGTTCCTTTGGAGTCATCCCAGAAGGTGACGGAGCCACCTTCCATGTACCTTGATAGGGTTGTAAAGTTGTTGATATCCCACGTCATATGTCTTGAACAACCACTATCAAGGTACCACCGCTCCCTACGTCTTGGAGCCTTGGTGTTTACCTACATCAAATAACTTAGGACTTGATTTTGGTACCCACATTTTCTTGGGTCCTAGGGGGTTAGTTTCATTAACCCAAACAAGATTATTTGATCTATTAACTTGGTCATAGCAAAATTTAGCTAAATGTCCATTCTTACCACAATATGTGCATCTATATACTCTACCATATTTGAAAGCATAATGAGTGTGTGATTTGTGAGCATGAGAGTTGTGAGCATGAAAAGATTTAGCATGTGTAGTGTGAGTATGAGTAGACTTAACATTGAGGTATGCTTTTTAGAAAACATGTTCTCAAGTTTCTTTATGTTAAAAGCACAATCATTTAAAATTTTTCAAAATCATTTATTTTAGACTTAAAAGAAGAAATTTCTTTTTCATCAACAATAGAAGATTTTCCCTTACAAGAAACCTTGTAGGCATTAAACTCATTTTGAATAGAAATAAGATTAGAAGAGATATCATCTTTTTCTTTAGAAACCATAGCAAGTTGATTTTTGAGAAAAGCAACTTCTTTTTGCAATTTTAAGCATTCAAGTTTCTTGTTATCATAAGTTTCGGAAAGTTCAACAAAAGCATGTACAAGAACTTCCTTATTTAATTCATCATCTTCATCATCATGAGATTGAGGGGTTACCTTAGGTGTGTTTGCTATGAAACACATGTTCGCCGTATCCACCTCTTCTTCGGACTCGCTCTCCAAATCCCACGTTGCCTTGTATGCTTTCTTTTCCTCCGGCTTCTTTGGCTTGAAGGAGGAAGTCATCTTCTTCTTAAACTCCGGCAATCCGCCATGATATGTCCGGGTTTGCGGCAATGTAGCAAATGATCCTTCTCTCCTCTTTGCCTTCAAATTTCCTCCGGAAGTTGACTTGTTCTTCCGACAACCTCTTGACATTCCGCACAAGTAGAGTTAGCTCCTCATCATCTTCTTCGTCTTCTTCATCGTCATCATTGGTGGATGAAGTCTTGAAGGCTATGGATTTCTTCTTTGAAGTAGTGGCCTCTTCTCTTGCCTTCTTCTCCATCTCATGGGTCTTTAGGTTCCCAATGAGACTAATGAGGTCCATCTCGTCCTTGTCGTTCAATTCTTTTAAGGTGGTGGCCTTTATCTCCCATGAAGACGAAGAGCCCGAATCACTTTCCGCACCTTTTGATCGTTGGAGATGTCGTCACCTAAGGAAGAAAGACCATTAGTGATTTTAGTAAATCTTGTAATCATACTATCAATAGACTCATCATCAATCATTTTGGATGACTCATATTGGGACCTCAAGAGATCTATCTTAGCTCTCTTGACTTGTGAAGTACCTTCGTGTGTGACCAATAAGTGTTGCCAAATCTCATAGGCGGATTGGCAATGAATTACCCGTGTAAGGTCATCCTCATTCAAGGCGGTTAATAGGGAGTTTTGGTCCTTGGAGTTAGCCTCATATTCTCTAAAGTTGAAGTCGGTCCAAGTGCTCTCATCACCATCGGGTGCTACATAGGGTTTGGTCAAGGACTGGCCACTAACCTACCCAAAGATTGCAAAAATATAGTCATCCTAACCTTCCAAATAGGAAATTAAGTCCATCAAATTTAGGAGGGGTTTTATGTTATCGGCCATGTTTACTAGTGTATGAATGTATGAATGAGAGTGTTGATTAGCAAATTTTAAGGATCTCTCTATGGATGTTAAGCCAAAACCTAGAGTCCAAGCTCTGATACCAATTGAAAATCACCTAGAGGGGGTTAAATAGGTGATAATGAAAATCACCTAGAGGGGGGGTGAATAGGTGATAATGCTAATCAAAGGGCAATTTAAAAATTTAAAGCTATAACAATCACAATCAAGAATCACAAGATGAATGCAAGCAGGTAAGTATGATGAGCAAGTAATAAGTGCAAGCAAAGTAGAGTAATAATTGCAAGAATGTAAACCAATCGCAAACACAAGGATATGTTATCGAGGTTCGAGCACCCAGCTCTACTCCCCGCCTTCCCCAGAAGGATTCCGACCACTTCCACTATTACAAAGATCTCAATACAATGGAGTACCCAACTCCTACAATCTCAAGAACAAGTAATTATCTTGGTAGTCAAAAGACCACAACTCTCTCTTTCAAATATCTCTTCCCTTACAAAGGTCCTTAGAGAATATTGAGTAGGAATGAAGCTCTTGTGTGTAAGGAGAAAGAGAATTAAATCAGAGAGTATTTGAAAAACCCTTCAGAAAATCAGTGAGAAATTCAGCACAAAAACCAAGAACAAGTCTCTTTTGAAAGCCTTAAACTTTTGAATTTTCTAGCAATAATTGTTGTAACCAATCTCTCCCCCAAACCCCTATTTATAGGAGAGGGCTAGGGTTTAGGGATAAAACATAATTACTGATGTTTAGGAGGTAATTAGATCAAAATATATCCTTAAACGAATTTTTTAAACACAAAAGACAAAAATAAACAGTTCTTAAAATCTGCCCGTTACTGTTCAAACGGTCAGATCGGTCGACCGGCCGGTCGACCGTAGTACAAAAATTTCGACCGTTATAGGCTAGCGGTCGACCGACCCGGTCGACCGATAAAACCTGTGAGCAAAAATAATAGTCCGGTCGACCGCCTCGGTCGACCGACAGACATGCACATGGATACGTGCATCTGCCAGAACTTCGGTCGACTGGTCCGGTCGACCGGACCAGACTGACACAGACTCGGTCGACTGCCCGGTCGACCGATCAGGTCAAAAATTGATTTTAGAAAGAAAACAAAGAGGATTTTGATTTTAACAAAAATACTTTTGAACAGGAATAGAATTAAACATAAAGATGTATTTGTAGGCAAAAACTTGTATGCAAAATATTTTTGTATAATTTATGAGAAATTATTTTGGAATGAGCATGTGCGCAAAAACGTGTGTGATAGAGCTTCAAACCTATCCACTATTCTTTAACATACTATAACTGAAAAACAAATTACATGAAGACTTCTTGTGCTATCTTCAAGTCTTTGAGCCATCACCAATGCCTTGCTAGTGCCTTCTCTTCTATGATCCTTCCTTGATGTGCAATTTGCCTTCCTTGCTTTGTGGAACTTAGAAGTTCTTGCAATAGCTAAGCAAATGGTCTCTAAACATGGTACAAAACCTGAAACTCATCTTAACAAAACTTGTTAGTACCAAATAGCTCTAATTTGGTTTGTCATCATCAAAACACAAAACAATTGGAGAGTGTAACCTCTTGGGCCAACAATCTCCCCCTTTTTGATGATGACAAAACAAATAGGCTATTAACAAAAATATAGGGAGGAGAAAACTCCCCCTCAAATTATGCTATACATAAACACAAGAATATGCTCTAGAAACCAATAATTGAAATGATGCACCAATTATTGAAACACAAAAATTGCTCTTGATACCAAAAATACCAAACACAAAACTAAAACATACATAAACATAAAACTCATAAAACAAATCTTTAAAATTAAAGCATATAAATTCATATGGAACCAAGACCAAATGAACTTATTTTTGTCATGTAAACTTATTCTCCCCCTTTTTGTCATACATCAAAAAGGGTTATGAAAAACATGTCTATTCAATAATACAAACATTAAGTTCTCCACAAATAAACGAAAATCTAGCAAAATCAAGGGTTTAGTGAAAATATCGGCTAGTTATAATCCGTGGAAACATAATCAATATCTATATCACCTTTCTCAAAATGATCTCTAAGAAAGTGATATCTAATCTCAATGTGCTTGGTCTTACTATGTTGATTTGCATTTTTGGTCATGTGTATAGTACTAGTATTATCACAAAATATTTTTATATGATCAAAGTGCAAATCAAAATCAAGGAGAGTATGTTTCATCCAAAGGACTTGTGCACAACAAGCCCCCGCGGCAAACATACTCCGCCTCGGCGGTTGAGAGAGCTACGGAATTTTGTTTCCTAGAGGACCATGAACAAGACAATTACCAAGAAATTGACATGTCCCACTAGTACTCTTTCTATCTACTCTACAACCCGCATAGTCGGCATCCGAATAACTAGTCATTGAAAAATCTATAGTTTTCGGATACCAAAGACCCATTCCAATAGTGCCCTTAATATAACGAATAATGCGTTTTACCGCAATAAGATGAGACTCTTTAGGACACGATTGAAATCTAGCACAAAGACACACACTAAACATGATATCCGGCCTACTTGCCGTCAAATATAAAAGACTTCCTATCATGCTTCTATATAATTTAATATCAACATTTTTACCTTGTTCGTCCTTATCAAGCTTGGTTGTAGTTGCCATTGGAGTGTTGCAAGCCTTTGATCCTTCAAGCCCAAACTTCTTTACTAGCTCCTTTGCATACTTGGCTTGGTTAATGAAGGTTCCATCTTGCAATTGCTTGATTTGGAGTCCAAGGAAGAAATTGAGCTCACCCATTGAAGACATTTCAAATTCTAGTTGCATTACTTTCTCAAAATCCTTACATAAAAGCTCATTAGTAGATCCAAAAATTATATCATCAACATAAATTTGCACATTAAAATATCATTATCAACATGCTTAGTAAAAAGAGTTGTGTCTACTTTGCCTTTAATAAAATCATTTGAAATGAGAAAACTAGAAAGCCTTTCATACCAAGCTCTTGGAGCTTGTTTCAATCCATACAAAGCTTTATCAAGTTTAAAACAAAATCGGGATGAACATGATCAACAAAACCGGGAGGTTGAGAAACATAAACTTCTTCATTAATAAAACCATTTAAAATGCACTTTTTACATCCATTTGAAAAAGTTTAAAATTTTTAAACATGCAAAAGCTAGTGTCATCCGTATGGCTTCAAGCCGTGCAACGGGTGCAAAGGTCTCCTCAAAGTCAATTCTCTCAACTTGAGTGTAACCTTGGGCCACTAACCTAGCTTTATTCCTAATGACATTTCCGGACTCATCCATCTTGTTTCTAAAGATCCACTTAGTACCAATTATTGGTCTATCGTGGGGCTTAGGAACAAGTGCCAAACTTGGTTGCGCTCAAATTGATTGAGTTCCTCTTGCATGGCAAGCAACCAATATGGGTCCGTCTCAGCTTCGAGAATGCCTTTGGGTTCAAAATGAGAAATGAAAGCAAAGTTACCACATAGGTCATGGAGTTTGGAGCGCGTTGTGACTCCTTTAGATGCATCACCCAAGATGAGCTCCTTAGGATGATTTTAGCGTATCTCCAAGCTTTAGGAAGCGGTTGAGTGCTTCCCCCTTATCCTCTTGAACTTCACCAATAGGGTCTAGCTTTTCTTCTTGAGCGGGTGAGTCCTTCAAGGATAGTCTCTCCATGTCTTCACCTAATGGTTCAATCTCTACAACATTCTCAACAACCACATTAGATTCTTCAAATTTAACATGCATGGATTCTTCAATGGTTTGAGAAGATCTAATGAAAACTCTATAGCTTTGCTAGTAGAGGAATATCCAACAAAGATAGCCTCATAAGCCTTAGCATCAAATTTACCCAAATTATCCTTAGTATTCAAACAAAACACTTGCATCCAAAAACTTTAAAATATGCAACATTTGGTTTTCTAGAATGATACATTTCAAAAGAAGTTTTGGAAGAATTTTTGCATAAATAAATACGATTCGATATATAGCATGCGGTGTTTACGGCCTCGGCCCATAAATATTGAGGGAGGTCATATTCACTTATCATTGTCCTAGCCATCTCTTGAAGTGTTCTATTTTTCCTTTCTACAACTCCATTTTGTTGTGGAGTTCTAGGACAAGACATTTCATGCTTAATTCCCTTTTCATCACAAAAGTCATGAAGAGTTGGTTAACAAACTCACCACCTCTATCACTCCTTATTCTCAAAATCGGAAAACCCTTTTCTTTTTCAACTCTTTTTCGAAAATTTTAAAATGAGAAAAAGTTTGATCTTTATTTTGTAAAAAGAAAACCAAGTAAAAACGGGAGAAATCATCAACCAAAACAAATGTAAATCTACTTCCATTTAAACTCTTAGTTTTAGTTGGTCCAAAAAGATCCATATGAATTAATTCTAAAGGCCTAGTTGACATGATATCCTTGATTGGTTTAAAGGAAGACTTGGTTTATTTCCCAAGTTGGCACGCACCACAAATGCGGTCTTTCTCAAAATTCAAGCAAGGTATACCCTTCACCAATTCCTTTGAATTAATCCTAGAAATATGGTCAAAAGATGCATGTCCTAATCTTCTATGCCAAAGCCAAGAATTTTCATCAAAAGCATTCAAGCATTAGTAGAACAATCTAAATTAAGCATGTCAATGATATAAACATTATTATCACGAAAACCGGTAAGAATACAAACATCGGATTTAACATCAAAAATCTTGCATGAGAATCATCAAAACAACTTTAAGTCCACGGTCACAAAGTTGACTAATGCTAAGCAAATTATGTTTTAAACCATCTACTAAAACAACATTCTCAATAATAGGAGATGCACCAATTTAAATGTTACCTATACCGATGATAGTTCCTTTGGAGTCATCCCCGAAGGTGACGGTGCCACCTTCCATGTACCTTGATAGGGTTGTGAAGTTGTTGATGTCCATGTCATGTGTCTTGAACAACCACTATCAAGGTACCACCGCTCCCTACGTCTTGGAACTTTGGTGTGTACCTACATCAAACAATTTAAGACTTGATTTTGGTACCCGCATTTTCTTGGGTCCTCTAGGGTTAGTGTCATGAACCCAAACAAGATTATTTGTTCTATTTATTAGTTGATCATAGCAAAACTTAGCTAAATGTCCATTTTTACCACAATATGTGCATCTATACACTCTACCATATTTAAAAGCATAGTGAGTGTGTGATTTGTGAGCATGAGCATTGTGAGCATGAGCATGAGAGGTGTTAGCATGAGAATTTTTAGCTTGTGAAGTGTTAGCATGTGAAGTGTGCTTTTTAGAAACATGTTCTCAAGTTTCTTAGTATTGAAAGCACAATCATTTAAAACTTTTTCGAAATCATTCATTTTGGATTTAAAAGAAGAAATTTCTTTTTCATCAATAATAGGAGATTTTGCCTTACAAGTACTCTTGTAGCACAAAATTCTTTTTGCATGGAAATGAAATTAGAAGAAATATCATCTTTTCTTTAGAAACAATGGCAAGTTGATTCTTAAGAAAAGCAACTTCTTTTTGTAATTTTAAGCATTCAAGTTTCTTATTATCATAAGTTTCAGAAGTTCTACAAAGGCATGAACTAGAACTTCCTTACTTAGTTCATCATCTTCATCATCAAGGGATTGAGGGTTACCTTAGGTGTGTTTGCCATGAAAACCATATTAGCTTGATCCACCTCCTCTTCGGACTCGCTTTCCGAATCCCATGTTGCTTTGTAGGCTTTCTTCTCCTCGGTTTCTTTGGCTTGAAGGAGGAAGTCATCTTCTTCTTGAACTCCGGACAATCCGCCATGATATGTCCGGGTTTGCGGCAATTATAGCAAATGATCTTCTGCTCCTCTTTGCCTTCGAATCTTCTCGGAAGTTGAACTTGTTCTTTCGGTACAACCTCTTGACATTCCGCACAAGTAGAGTTAGCTCCTCATCTTCTTCTTCGTCTTCATCATCGTCATCATTGTGGATGAAGTCTTGAAGGCTATGGATTTCTTCTTTGAAGTAGTGGCTTCTTCTCTGCCTTCTTCTCCATCTCATGGGTCTTTAAGTTCCCAATGAGACTAATGATGTCCATCTCATCCTTGTCGTTCAACTCCTTTAAGGTGGTGGCCTTGATCTCCCATGAAGAAGGAAGAGCCCGTATCACTTTGCGCACCTTTTGATCGTTGGAGATGACGTCACCTAATGAAGAAAGACCATTTGTAATTTTAGTGAAACGAGTAATCATACAATCAATGGATTCATCATCAAGCATTTAAATGATTCATATTGAGACCTCAAGAGATCTATCTTAGCTCTCTTGACTTGTGAAGTCCCTTCATGTGTGACCAATAAGTGTTGCCAAATCTCATAAGCGGATTGCAATGAATTACCCGTGTAAGGTCATCCTCATTCAAGGCGGTTTAATAGGGAGTTTTGGGCTTTGGAGTTAGCCTCATATTCTCTAAAGTTGAAGTCGGTCCAGTGCTCTCATCACTATCGGGTGCTACATAGGGTTTAGTCAAGGACTTGGCCACTAAGGTACCCAAATATTGCAAAATATAGTCATCCTAACCTTCCAAATTGGGAAATTAAGTCCATCAAATTTAGGAGGGGATTTAATGTTGTCGGCCATGTTTACTAGTGTATGAATGGATGAATGAAAATGTTGATTAGCAATATTTTAAGGATCTCTCTATGGATGTTAAGCCAAACCTAGAGTCCAAGCTCTGATACCAATTGAAAATCACCTAGAGGGGGGGTGAATAGGTGATAATGCTAATCAAAGGGCAATTTAAAAATTTAAAGCTATAACAATCACAATCAAGAATCACAAGATGAATGCAAGCAAGTAAGTATGATGAGCAAGTAATAAGTGCAAGCAAAGTAGAGTAATAATTGCAAGAATGTAAACCAATCACAAACACAAGGATATGTTATCGAGGTTCGAGCACCCAGCTCTACTCCCCGCCTTCCCCAGAAGGATTCCGACCACTTCCTATCACAAAGATCTCAAATACAATGGAGTACCCAACTCCTACAATCTCAAGAACAAGTAATTATCTTGGTAGTCAAAAGACCACAAACTCTCTCTTTCAAATATCTCTTCCCTTACAAAGGTCCTTAGAGAATATTGAGTAGGAATGAAGCTCTTGTGTGTAAGGAGAAAAGAGAATTAAATCAGAGAGTATTTGAAAAACCCTTCAGAAAATCAGTGAGAAATTCAGCACAAAAACCAAGAAACAAGTCTCTTTTGAAAGCCTTAAACTTTTGAATTTTCTAGCAATAATTGTTGTAACCAATCTCTCCCCAAACACCCCTATTATAGGAGAGGGCTAGGGTTTAGGGATAAACATAATTACTGATGTTTAGGAGGTAATTAGATCAAATATATCCTTAAACGAATTTTTAAACACAAAAGACAAAAATAACAGTTCTTAAAAATCTGCCCGTTACTGTTCAAACGGTCAGATCGGTCGACCGGGCCGGTCGACCGTAGTACAAAAATTCGACCGTTATAGGCTAGCGGTCGACCGACCCGGTCGACCGATAAAACCTGTGAGCAAAAACAATAGTCCGGTCGACCGCCTCGGTCGACCGACAGACATGCACATGGATACGTGCATCTGCCAGAACTTCGGTCGACTGGTCCGGTCGACCGGACCAGACTGACACAGACTCGGTCGACTGCCCCGGTCGACCGGATCAGGTCAAAAATTGATTTTAGAAAAGAAAACAAAGAGGATTTTGATTTTAACAAAAATACTTTGAACAGGAAATAGAATTAAACATAAAGATGTATTTGTAGGCAAAAACTTGTATGCAAAATATTTTTGTATAATTTATGAGAATTATTTTGGAATGAGCATGTGCGCAAAAACGTGTGTGATAGAGCTTCAAACCTATCCACTATTCTTTAACATACTATAAACTGAAAAACAAATTACATGAAGACTTCTTGTGCTATCTTCAAGTCTTTGAGCCATCCAATGCCTTACTAGTGCCTTCTCTTCTATGATCCTTCCTTGATGTGCAATTTGCCTTCCTTGCTTTGTGAAACTTAGAAGTTCTTGCAATGCTAAGCAATGGTCTCTAACATGGTACAAAACCTGAAACTCATCTTAACAAAACTTGTTAGTACCAAATAGCTCTAATTTGGTTTGTCATCATCAAAACACAAAACAATCG
>JAVJIF010026298.1:0-23984 GCA_038442645.1 Agave tequilana
GACTCTTCAGCAAGCTTACTGTGTACTAGCTGCTCTTTGCCTAGCTCCTCTTCTAGAGTTTTTGGTAGACAGAGCCGAGTTACTCTCTCTACCGACCGAAGAGAAGATCCCCGACGGTCCAAACAGTCCGGTCAACGGAGAACAAGATTCACTCTCCACCGCCACAACGAAGACCCAGCATTAAACAAAGGGGGGATTCAAGACTCAACATCCTCCCTCCCTTGTAACCAGAAAGAAAGGAAAGTCTGGTTGTAATTGTTTCAACTGATTCAAGGAAATATTTTAACACCCCGATTCTTCTCCCTAATCTCCTTCCGGGCACCTACAAGAGATGGCGACTCCGCTGGGGAATCTGTTTGTCACTGATGAACAAGCTGTGGCGCAGGATGATGTTCTCCGTAAGGGGAAGATGGTCGAAAACGCTCGTTGTCGAGTTCGACCAGGCGAAGTAGAATAAGAGTTCCTCTCTTCTGCTCCAAGAGCCCAAGACCCGCGTCTGCCGCAGGGTCCCAACTGAAAAGCTACCCGAAGCCCAATCTGAGGCTCTGCCGGGTGCCAATGCCCGCTGTGCCAAGACAAGGTCACACGCCAACGGCCTCCCAGAAGGCCCGCGTGACCTCAGGCACTGCTGTTGCGATCAACCGCGTCGCACAGACCACGCGCGCAACGCCTCCCAGAAGGCCCCGCTGGTCCCAGGCACCACTGCTGCTGCGATCAACGGCGTGCGCAGAATACCCCTCGTCAACGTCTCTCAGGATACCGTGTGTGAACACTCCTGGTTCTGTAACCCAGAGGTTGTTGGTTTCTCCCCTCCTCCACGACGCAACCGGAATGCTGAGCGTCGACAGAGGAACGCGCGCGTCAACTCCAAGTCGGAACCGTGGTTGTCTGACCGGGGGTGGACGCGGCGTACAATATGATGCTTGCCCGCACCTCGTCCAGTCGTGAGATCCGCGTTGGCGACCCAACGCGATACTCCTCAAGTTGAGTCCTCCGAGGACCAACCCATCAAACGCCAGGTGAAACCTCCGCGTCTTTCCAAACGCAGGAAGCACGCACTCATAGGCGTGGGGCCCAGCAGCCCACTCTCTCTCAAGCAACTCTGCCCAAACGCATCAGGCAGCAACGCGAGACTCGCGCGCGCGGTCATAAACAGCCGCGTCCCTGAAGTCTGCGTCCAGGCTGAACAGCACTTGACTGTCCCCCGTCTTCGACGTTGCGAGACCAGTCTCCTTAATCCCCCTCCCACGATTTGAGGATTATTTGACAAGGAAAAGTGCCAATCAAGCCACTTCGTCATGCTGCTGTCAACAGCTCATCCATATCTCTCTGGATGCCATTATGGATCAGGCGTGCACCAGCAGTCCTTAATCAGACAGCTGACCCTGATTCCCCCGTCAGCCAAAGAAGACGCTCCCACAGAAGGAGAACCTTCTCAGACGTTGAATACCCGGAGCTTACTGCAAACATGACTAGCAGAAGCAGGGAAAACAACCAATGGTCAACTCAGAGGAATCAGACTCTGAGCCGGAGGGGGTGTATCAACACACTCGCACCCGGACGGGGGCCATTCCCCCAATTGACTATAATGCCTTAGCCCGCGGCATTAGAATGGGTGATTCTCACTCCGCTGTAGTGGGAGTCGCAGGCTTCAAACTCTTCCGTCGAGAAGGAGCTTCCGCCTACTGGCAGACACTCCTGAGGAGACGGCCAGGCGTTTAGAACAGACGCAGAAGTGCCAGATGGATATAATCGCTCTCAACAGAGATCCATTGACTCCCTCAAGCATATGCTTGAGAATTGCTTGAAGAAAGAGCGAGATCTCCTCCTAGAAGGCCGAAGGGGAAAGGTAGAAAGGGAGGAAGCCCACCCTCGAACCTTCCGATGAGACACGACGATCTACCTCGGATGTGTCCAAGCCCTCGTCGCAGGCAAGAAGCGACCCAGACCCGGAAAAGGCTCATACTAAAAGAATGAGCCTGCTGGAGCACGACTCAATGCCCTTGCCAGTCGTAAAGATCTCCAAGAGGCTGGAGTAGTCCGGCCCTATCCGGCCGAGTGGGACTTAGTCCCGTACCCTCCTAAGTTCAAGGCTCCAACTCTCCAAGCATTTGACGGGAAGGGGTCACCCAACCAGCACATCTACTACTTCAAATCCCAGACCGGGAATGTAGTAGATAACGACGCTATACTGGCGCGACTGTTCATAGGCACCCTGAAAGGGTTGGCCTTTGAATGGTTCATGAAGCTCCCAGAAGTTCAATCAAGAACTGGAGTGACTTGGAGAGCTGTTTCTGACACGCTTCTTCGAAGATGATTCGGAAGTGACAATGCCTACCCTTTTAGCTACCAAACAGCGAAAGGGAGAGTCCGTTAAGTCTTTCGTAGAAAGATTTCAGAACGTGGCACTCCGATGTCCAAGCGGCATGACCCAGGCCACCCTGGTGGAAACATGTCGTCATAATCTCCAGACCTCACTCCTTGCTCAAATAGGAGTTGCTGAAAGCCGCACCTGGAAACAATTAGTCCAGCAAGGTGAACAGGCTGAGGAGATTGTCGCCCGCGTCCGAGCGGAGGAAGGCAAGCCCGCGGCCGGAAAGGTCAACAAGGCGTGCACCGGCACCAGACACATCCCTCCAAACAAAGCGGAAGGATAATTTGGCACAGAGACCAAATCTCCCGCCCAACCTCAAACAGGCAGGGCGAGTGGCTCTTCAAGCCAGCCACGCCCCAACAAGCAGTATCCTTCAAGGAGGAACATGTCGATTCGCTCTTCAAGCTACTCAACAAGAGCAATCGCTGAAGCTCCCTGAAGTTAGACGCCCAGAGGAAGTCGGCAAGACCGACAATCCCAACTACTGTATGTACCACAGAATGTTGGACATCCTACCAAAGCTGCTATGTCTTCAAGGACATCCTCCAGGCTCTGATTGACGCGGAAGTGTTAAAACTCCGACCAGAGCAGAAGAAAGTGACGGCCAACGTGACGTCAGTTCTCCAGTTCGGGAGACAACCTCCTACACCCTGCAGGGGTAACTCCTATTCCAAGGGAGAATTAAGAGTGGTCAACACAGACCCTCACTAGCAACAGGAGAAGGGCTTGGTAGCCGTCCCTACACCTCGGGGGGAAACCATGTGGGTCCACCTTGACCTCGTCGATGAACAACAATGGACTCTGTGACCAACAGAAAGTCCAAAGGCAAGGCAAAAGCTTCATCGTGCCATGTGATCTGCGCTTCGTCTCGAGAAGCGGATACTGATGTTCCCTCGTTGACTGACTCAGAAGAGGAAACAATAGTCCTGGCCGCAGAGCCCAGCCAACCGACGGCGGGGACCCGTTCAGGACAGGCATACTTGAAGCAGTACGGCGAGACGGCAGCGGCTCCTCCGCAACCAGCCGTAGAACCAGCCAAGCCCTCCACAAAACCACCTGTGGAGAAACAGAAAGAAACCGGTTTTCTCGGGTTCTTTCAAAAGTGCAGCGGAAGGATCCTCGACACCTTACCGCTTCGATGTCTTGGCTCAACCAGCCAACATCCCGGCACGCATCACCTTGTATGAACTCCTGAGGCTATCAAAGTCAACCAGAGAGGCTCTACAAGAAGCTTTGGCAAATGCTGAGGTCTTCATGACCCGCGTGCCAAGGGAGAAGATGTAGAGGATTGCCTCCACACGCCTCCCCAATGCTCCCTGCATCACCTTCACAACAGACGACATGCAGGTTAAAGGGAAGCATGACCGACCCCTATACTTCACAGGATATATCGGTCGTCCGAGGTAAATCGCATCCAGGTAGACCCAGGGTCCGCGCTGAGTATCATACCTCGCCGAGTCATGCAATTTCTGGGCATTCCTACCCATCGTCTGAGCCTACCCAGACAACTATTTACGGGTTTAATGCCAATAGCTCCCGTCCGATGGGGAAGATCAAGCTCAAATGCCAGATCGGGGCCTCAAGTCGGAAGTGACATGCTACGTCATTGACGCTGACACTTCCTACAACCTGTTGCTGGGACGACCATGGATTCACCGTAATTCCATCGTTCCCTCCACTCTCCACCAAGTCATGAAATACATTGACGAGAGTGGACAAGTTCGAACGTTGATTGCCGAAAGGCATCCGTTTAAAGGGGTTGAAAATTATTTCACGGACTCCCTCCTATATCAGGATCCTGAGGAGACTAATGAAACCCCGCAACCAGAGGAGCTAGACTCTGGTAATGAGGCGGACATTGAGCCTGAGAACGAAGAGTGCCTGTGGGAGTTGGAACCCCTTGTAAAGAGCACTAATAAGCTCGATGTTGATAACACCACCGACGATGCGGTGGTTGGTACATTATGAAGATTTAGATTTTGCGTATTTTCCCGTGTATGTTTCCGATTCAATACCGTCGGATACTACTACCGACGTGGACGATGACCTCTGGTCGGCAATGGATGCTTTGACATCTTTGCATGTACCGTGAAATCATCCTTCGGGACATACCAAATAATGGTAATGCGCAAGAATCTATATTTATGGTTTCCAGCCAGACGAAAAGGTCAAAGACCATACTTTTTGGCCGAATCTCGTCTGAACCGATGCGTCACGAAGAGTCGGAAGGCGAGGATGAATCCCCTCAGTTCGATCATTATGAACCAAAAGCACTCAAGATGATGAAGTGCATGGGATATGACCTAACCAACAGGCCCGGATTAACTTCGGTAAAGGAAGGAGAGCTGCTCCGGTCCTTTGTGCCAAAGGGAAAGCACCTGATTATATCATCAGACGCGCTGGGGGTTGGGCTATGTATCAACTCCAGTCCCATCAGCCTCTGATTCTCGAGAGTCGTCAGGTCACGATTGCTCTTCAGACACGTCATCGTGGGAGTCAGATGTCAGTGTCGGCAACATCTTCAAAGGGCTTTCAGTAAACATGGTTTCAACAGGCTATCTGGAAGATGAAGATGAAGAAATGATCCAAGCTGATACAGATCCATGGATCAAACATTTAAATGCTCTTTGGGATACCGCTTTGAACAGCGTGAGCCACCCCAGAAGACAAGGTTGTTCAGATCAACCTAGGAGATGAGGCCAACCCAAGCCCATTTTCATAAGTGACGGCTTGTCACCTTCGGAAAAGGAGGATCTAATATCTCTTGTACAAGAGTATATAGACGTCTTCGCCTGGAATTATGAGCACATGCCTGGACTTGATCCTCAAGTGGCTATGCATCGCCTCAACATCAATCCGGACATGAAGCCTGTTAAACAACAGCAGCGACGGTTTCCGTCCAAGATATTGGAGGCAATTCAATCAGAAGTCAGAAAGCTTATTGATTCTGGCTTCATCAGGGAGGAACAGCATCCCGACTGGGTAGCCAACATCGTCCCCGTCACCAAGAAGAATGGGAAGATCCGGATCTGCATCGACTTCCGTGATCTAAACGAGGCCTGCCCCAAAAGACGACTCCCATTGCCAATCACGGATGTCATGATTGACAATACTTGTGGATTCGAGCGAATGTCCTTTATGGACGGGTTCTCAGGATACAATCAAATCAAGATGTATCCCGATGACGAAAAGCACACCTCCTTCAGGACACCTCTAGGGTATATTGCTACACCGTCATGCCCTTCGGACTGAAGAATGCAGGGGCAACATACCAAAGGGCTATGAATTCCATTTTCCATCAGCAGATACGCAAAACGGTGGAATGTTATGTCGATGACATCGCGGTGAAAGTCGCATTAAAGGAGATCACATAGCTGATCTGAAGGTGGTCTTCGACATCATGCGGGCTCATCAATTGAAGATGAATCCCACCAAGTCCTTCCTGGGGTACCAGTGGCAAATTCCTAGGGTTTGTTGTGACTTCCAACCGAATCCATTTGGACCCAGAAAAGATCCTCGCTATCCAGAGATGCAACCCCCGAGAAGCCTCAAGGAGCTCAGGGGATTACAAGGACGATTGGCATACATCCGCAGTTCATATCCACCTTTCTGGGAGATGCCAACCCTTCACCAAGCTGATGAAAAGGGGCGTTTCATTCATTTGGGACGACGCTTGTCAAAAAGCTTTGAGGAGATCAAAACACTACCTCACCCAACCACCAGTTCTTGCAGCTCCGGTGTCCGAAAGCCTTTCTGGTATATGTTCGAGCAATGGATCATTCCCTGGGAGCTCTACTAGCTCAGAATGATGATCAAGGACGAGAACAAGCAATCTACTACCTAAGTAGGACAATGGTCGGAGCGAACATCGGTACAACCCGATCGAGAAGGAATGTTTGGCACTAGTGTTCGCCATTCAGAAAATGCGACACTATCTGGTAGGCCAGCTATAAATGTCATATCAAAAGTCAATCCTTTGAGGTTACTTATGACAAAGCCTTCTTCACTAAATGGCCGGCTGCAAAATGGGCCATGTTGCTATCCCAGTATGATATGCACTTCCTGCCGCAGAAAGCCATTAAGGGACAAGCGGTGGCGGACTTCCTAGCTGAGCACCCAATCCAAGGGCAGCCAAACTCTATGAAGATCTCCCAGACGAGGTCGCCGAAGTTTGCCTGACTCAGACGTTGTTCGAAGGGCAAGTGTGCAACTTTTCTTCGATGGAGCATCAAGAACAAGCCCAAAGGGACACTCAGTAGCGGGGGTGGGAGTGTACTCGTCTCCCACAAAATTATGTGATTCCCCAGCTATCTCGTTAACCGAGCCCTGCTCCAACATGTGGCGGAATACAACGCTCTTTTGATCGGGATGCAATTCGCGATGAGATTGGCGTTAAAAATCTCGAGGCGTACGGTGATTCTAAACTCATCGTCAGCCAAGTTCGCGGAGAGTATGAGGTCAGACATGAAGATCTGGTACCCTATTACAATGCGACAATCCACATGGCCGAGAGGTTTTCAAACTTCTACATCGACCATGTACCGCGCAGGCAAAATGCGCATGCAGATGCACTTGCATCCCTTACTGCCTCCTTAGCCCTTCCAGCTGGAGCAATGGAGAAAGTATTCGTCTATAGCCATGACTTATTACTGTCCAAAATTTCACTCGGAGACTGCCCGAGGGTCAACGGGAGATCATCACGACAAGGAAACACTTGAAGTGTCAACCAGTCTAGAGCCTAGAC
The DNA here is from genome assembly GCA_038442645.1 of Agave tequilana. Taxonomy (NCBI): domain Eukaryota; kingdom Viridiplantae; phylum Streptophyta; class Magnoliopsida; order Asparagales; family Asparagaceae; genus Agave; species Agave tequilana. Next base: position 7,119 of record JAVJIF010026298.1, read on the forward strand.
TGCGATTCCCCTACATTGATTTTGTCTTATACGGCATCTTGCCTGAAGACGCCAAGGAGGCGGCTGCCATCCGAAGGAAAGCCCCCAAATTCTACTATAATGCGATTTCGCGAACATTGTATCGTCGATCGCATGACGGGATCCTGCTCCGATGCCTCTCATCAAAAGAAGCCAAGGAATATTGAAAGAAGCCCACGATGGTACTTGTGGAGCTCATCAACCTGGCCGAAATTGGCACATCGACTCCAAAGGTTGGGTTACTATTGGCCCAAGATGATCGCCGATGCTGTCGCTTATGCTAAGAGATGTCACGCCTGCCAATACACGGCGATTTCATCCATCAAGCACCAGGGTACCTCCACTCTACGACCTCTACTTGGCCGTTTGAATTGTGGGGGATGGACGTGGTTGGCCCTATCAGCCCACCATCATCGAAAGGACATCGGTTCATTCTAGCGATAACCGATTACTTCTCAAAGTGGGCCGAAGCTATCCCTTTGAAGAGGTAAAATCTTCTAACGTGATCAAGTTCGTGAAACATCACGTTATTTACCGCTTCGTGTGCCTCGGCGTATCATCCATGACAATGGACCCCAGTTCATCAGCCAGGCTTTCCAGAGATTCTGCGCGAAGTTCAGAATCCAGAGTGTGTCCTCACGGCATACTATCCTGCTGCTAACGGTCTTGCAGAAGCCTTCAATAAGACTATTGGCAAGCTTCTCAAGAAATTTGTCTCGAAAAGTCAACGGGACTGGGACGACAAGTTGGGTGAATGCTTATGGCCTACCGCACAACGGTGCGAACCCCAACTAAAGCCACGCCATTTCCTTGGTATACGGATGCGAAGCCGTCCTTCCACTGGAAATCCAAATTCCATCTCTACGCGTCGCCTTGACAGCGGAGATGACGACAGAGGAGAAGCATCGACAGCGACTCAGGAACTGGAGGCTTTAGATGACAAGCGCCTGCAAGCCCAACAGCAAATCGAGCTCTACCAAGCTCGAATCACCAGAGCCTTCAACAAGAAAGTTAAAGTACGAACCTTCAAGAAAGGCGATCTTGTCTTAGCCGTCAGAAGACCCATGGTGATGACGCACAAGACAAAAGGAAAATTCCAACCCAAATGGGAAGGACCATTTGTGGTAGAGTCAGTCTACTCAAATGGATCATATCGCCTCATAACTTCGAATGGCGATACACTCATGATGCCAATCAATGGCAAATTCTTGAAGAAATACTATCCCTAGACAGTATTCTTCCACTGGTCAAGTTAAAATACACCTCTGATCAGAAACATCCGACGCCTCCGATGGCTAAGGATAGAGGAAAATGTTGGCTTCTAAGCCCAACATAAGTCTTCGACAACTCATCATGCTGAGGGGAATAGCATGGCTAGCCCAACTCAAACGGTAGTTTGTAAAGGCATCTCAAATCCGTTGATAGCTGAGGGTTTGCTAAAAATCCTAAGTGGACTTGAGTCCACTCTTTCCTCCAAAATCCCTTACCAATTCTCATCCATAGAATGGTAGGACCACAAAATGCAATCATTACTACGTTAACACTATACCTCTGGTATGAATACTCTTTGTCGAGTATAAACTTTGCTTGTTAACTCTGCATAGATACAAACTCACTCTCAAATTTGCCAAGTTAACACTATACCTCTGGCATTTCAAATTCCACTTGTCAATTCTCATCAATAGAATGACAGGTCCTCAAATTGCTCTTATCACGAGCCAATTCTTGTCAAGTTAACATTACCCTCTGACAAACTACTGTTTAAGTTAACATTACACCTCTAAGCAGTACATCGAGTGCCTGTCAAGTTAATTATCACACCTCTGATAGTCACCTTTCTTCAGACTTCCGTATCGAAGCTGAAATGGACGATGCCAAGTTAACAATACACCTCTAGCATCTGAATCATCGCTAAGTTCAACAATACACCTCTGGCCATGACCTTTCTCGACTTCCTTGTTCAAGCCGAGATGAATGATGCCAAGTTAACACTACACCTCTAGCATCCGAGTCATCGCTAAGTTCAACAATACACCTATGGCCATGACCGTTCCTCGACTTCCTCGTCTAAGTCAAGATGACCAATGCTAAGTTCAACATCACACCTCTAGCATTACCTCACTGTTAAGTTAAACATTACACCTATGACAGTGACATTCTGAGTTAGTTAATATCACACCTCTGACTCACATCCTTGTCAAGTTAACATTACACTTCTGACAGGACTACTTCTAAACCGTTAAGTTAATATCACACCTCTAACGGTAAAAACCTTCCTAGATTCCCCGCGAGTCTAGTCTCATTTGATACTCTCCCCGACAGAGTATCAAGTTCATTTAGAAACATTGTTGGTTAACATTACAACCGTTAACAATGTTTCCGTCAAACTCCCCAGCTGATCTTAAATCAAGTTAATCCCAATCCTTGATAAAAGTTCATCTTCCCTGGGGGTACGAACTCCACTTGTCACTTTCTTTTACAAAATGGCAGGTCCACCAAAAAAATCATCCCATCCCTGTCATTAATATCACACCTCTGACAGTATCATGAAAACCCTGAAATAGGATCTTCCTTACAAAAGATTACCACTATAATTTTGATAAGGTCAAAAGATTCCTTGCTTCTACGTGTCTAACTGAAGACAAAAAGTTAAGACAATGAAGGAGGCAAAAGGAAAAGTGTCACTTTTATTTATCCAAGCATATGAAGTGATACAAAACGCTCTCTTATACAATAGATGAGTGTTACAATTAAGGAGTACACAAGAAGTCCCTCCCTCTCTCAGAGGCCGTTCTCACTCCTTGAAACCGCATCCGATCCCAGGTGCACAATTGGAGCCGATTGCGCCATGGCGATGACGCAAAAGTCGAAAGCGCCCTAGCTGACTAAGCTAAGAGCAATGGTGTTCTTGAGGTCCAGCGGCAGCAGAAAGTCCTGCAACCCTTCATTCATCACCATCCTTTCCCCAGCAGCCCTCCAACGGAGTGTCCTTGATGTCACTTCTGGAGTAGGGAGAGGAAGAGATCTTTCCGCCACCGTAACCGCCGGAACCTCCTCGCCGTCATACCTGACCTGACCATCTCTTGCCATCAGACATGGTTGGTGCAGAAGATCTGAAGAGACCTTGGCGAGATTGGGTCCTCGTCGGAGATATATTTACTCTCTTACAAACGACGAGGACCATAATTTACTCTCTTACAATGAACATTGAGCAAGTTCGCCCGCCGATATATTCTTTCCGGGCCCAGCAAACCTGAAAAAAGGACGAGCAACCTACCTGCAAAGAATAAACAAGAGAGTTAGAAAATCTGGAACTTAGTACATTTCGACAAGGAAACTAAGTGACAGACGTGGCAGTCATTGAAGACTTCAGACGCAGAACAACCCGCATGGTCAAACCACCGCGTCGGTAGAAACGATACGCGAGTCAAAACTGTGCCACGCACAGGATTCAAACGCGGCCTCAGTTTGCACCCGCGCTTAATGCACAAGACGCGAAAAACTTCAGAATGCCGAAAATTGCCATCTCTCTGTTGGTGAACAGGAGTTGCAAGATTCAGGTCTGAAACGCGCCAAGGCAATGGCCATGAGCAAAGCCAGCGTCAAGAGCCCGCGTTCAGAGAAGTTCAAGTCACCGGCACAAATTCCAGAATAGGAATGCACCAGGATTTCATTCAGATGGCTATGCCAAAGTACAGGCTATGGACATCATCGGGGTGACATACCAGCAGAGGCCCCTGTCCAGAGTTGGCCACTCTGCATCCAAACGCGGGCGCACAAGATGATCCGAGAGAGGATTCCTTCTGAAGAGACCAAACAGAAGCATGAGAGCTCTGGGTCATCTTCATCCACGGGTCACCTTCACCCATGAAGACGGTTCTCTGAAAGATAACTCAAGGCGTGGTCTCTCAGAGCAAACAAAAGAAAACAATTCAAGTTTGGATTATTGAAAAGGGGGCACACCCTATTTATAGGCAATTCTCAACAACTGCCATTAATGGTGCGTCAATCGGACCGTCGCGCACGACTGTCAAAGCCCAATAAAAAACGGACACGTGGAACGCTGCTTTGGAAACCGTCGAAGTGAGCCGGTTTTTTAACCGCCAGCGTCGGTTCTGCATGCAAGAGCATTAACGCCTAAATCCATTGAGAGGCTGACGCGTGGATAACTGCCTTGGGAAGCAACGAACGACCCAGAATCCCAATCGACAGCGAAGACTTGACGCTCAAAGATCTCCTAAAATCTTTTAAGTCAGGTTGCATTAATGCAGATGGGAAAGCCGCGTCCCTTCAGCAGACAAGGCTGTGTCTCTTGCGCCTGCCCGATCTGTGCAAAACATATTTGCGTTATTCAGAGCCGCGTCTCACCTTGAAATTGACGCTGCGTCTCACTCCATGAACTGACGGCCGCGTCTCACTTTATGGATCAATACTGCGTCTCATCTTTTGATTGACGCTGCGTCTCATCAAGAAGACCGCGTATCAATCTGTGATTGACGCCGCGTCTCATCAAAAGGACTTGGTGAAATCTAAGTTCCTAGTGAATGATGACCGCGTCTCACTCTGTGATTGACGCTGCGTCTCATCAAAAGGACTTAGTGAAATCTAAGTTCAGGTGGACTGACGCCGCGTCTCATTAAAAGAACTTGGTCTTACCTAAGTTCAGTATTCACAACCAGTGATCAGGAAGTTGGATTCACCCACAGCTAAACAAAGAAGGTGGAGCCAAAAACTTCACAAAAGCTTTTATTATATCAAAAAATGGTAAAAGTGGATACAAACACTTTTGATAAATAGAGTGTCCTTTTTCTTTACAAAAAGAAAAAGAAAAGAAGGAATGTCCTGGTTCGCCAAGGAACGGATTTGTTCCTTGAGGCGGTGAATCTCGTGTTGGCGCGTCCTTTCAGCTTCCATAATAGCCCGGTCCCGCAGCTCCTCTTCAGATAAGAAATTTCTTGCGGCCAGCTCCGCTCGCAGAGATTCCACCCTGGAAGAATGCAGAGACAGACCCTCTTCAGCTCGCGCCTTAGCTGCCTGTTGCTCCGCAAGCTCCTCTTTGATGGTAACAAGCTTCTTCTCATTGATTGCAAGCACAGCTTCTGCCTTAGCAATGGTGTCCCGAGCTTTGGCAATGGTGTCCCGAGCGCTGAGGATGACGTGCTCCGTGCTCCGCATGACAATCTCGGATTCCCTTGAATTGTCAGTCAGTTTCTGACATTCAGCCTGGCTGCGGATCTCTGCATCTATTCGTGCCTCTGCCTCCTGTCGCTCTTGTTCTTGAGCAGCTAAGAGCCGGGTTAGGGTGGCCTGGGCCTCACTAGAAGAGCTGGCATTTTCCAAAGACTTCAGCTCATGCAGATCATCTCCCAGTTGCTCCACCACCCGCAGACACGCCTGGGCAAGTGAGGGGCCTCCGGTTAATTCGACGTTCTCGGCCAGATTCCTGAGAAGCGTCGGGGCAAAAGCGAAGGAGCTGCTTCCACGTAAGATGAGATCAATACATGATCCCATCGAAGCAAAGATTTGCTGCACCATCTGGCGTGCGAGTTCCCCCATATCGTCACCACCTGGGAAGCTTCCCGACCCCTTTTCTGTCACGGGATAAGGGATATAAGGCGGATCTTCTCGCACAAGAGTTGTGCTGACCACCGATACGGCTAGAACAGAAGCAGCCTCGGGCACTTCCGGAGGTGTTATCTCGGCAGGAACCTCCACAGCTAATGATGGAGTAGCAAGCGCAACCTCCTCAGAAGCTTCAGCCGAGACTTGAGCTGTGTGGCCTCTTAGAAGGGTACCGACCGCTGGACTCTCCACCTGAGCCCCCTCAGTCCTCTCTGCAAGTTATTGTGACATTAGCCACAAAGGAGAAAAGCGAAACATTCAAAATATCAGAACTTCCTTACCATCTGGGAGGCCCAGAGATGCCGAATCCTTGGGCAAATCTTGCGGAGTGGAAGTCTCCCTGGCTCCAATGGTAACCCTTCATCCTGCAGAGTGGGTTCTTCCCCGGCCTTAGGGGTTGCCTCCTCTTCCGGCAAAGGAGAAACCTCCCCGGCATCAGTAGTTGCCCCCGCTGGAGTTATCTCGGCAACCAAAGTCGTGACCCCTTCTGGCTGGGTCAACTCTTGTACCATTTCCTCGATCTGCGAGGAGGGTGCAGCCTCGACATTCTCAGCCAATCCTACAATATAAAAGGGAGAATGTTAAAGCCTCCTCTTCAAAACTAAAAAGGGAAATTAGGTCAAGAGATGGAAAGAGTACCTTCAGCAGGGATAATCGCTAGCGGTGATACAGTCGATGGCTCACCCTCATATTGTTCCTCCTCCGAGATGTGGAAGAATTTGCTCTGATCAGGAAGAGCGGGTTCATCGCTATAGTCGATCTCGTCTTCAAAGGCGCTTTCCCCCGATAACGAAGAAGACGACAACGCAACACGAGGAAGCTCCGCAACAGGAGCCTTACCTCCAATTACCCCAGTGGTAGGACTAGGGTCGACTGCCCTAAGACTGGAAATGAAGACGCTAGGAGACCCCTGCTGCTGTGCCTCGTCTCTCCCTTCATGAGCAGAAGAAGGCTCGGGTTGAGCTGAGATGCCTGCAATCTCAACATCCCCTCCAGTCATTATGTCGACCTCCAGTGACTCGTCCTCTTCGGCGGTGGTGGACTCGTCAACAAGCTCCCCTTCCTCCACGGTCTTACTGTGCGACCTAGGAGCACGGATCAAGCTTGGGAAATCTTCATCTTCTGGCGGTTCCTCAACTCTAACAGGGACATCTTCAGGAGGAGCCTCAACTCCAGCAGAGATGTCTCCGGATTGAGAGACTTCAGCCGTTAAGTCCCTCCGAGCCTTCTTTGGGGCAGACTCAGCAATAGAAGCAGAGCGTCGACGACGCTTGCTCACCACCTGCTTAGACCTCCTTGCCCGCGGCTCCTCCCTCGTGGCTGGTGGCTCCGCCCTTGTCGCTCGTGGCTCTGCCCTTGCCGGTCGCGGCTCCGCCCTCACTGCTGGGGGCTCCCTCCTCGATCGTCTCCCAACTCCTTCTGAGCCTTCAGGTACTGGTTGATGAGTTTCGTCTGTTTACCAGACTCCGACCTCGCCTCGAGATCTGCATTGATGCTCTCAATGCATGAGAACTCCAGAACAAAATCTGGTGTCTGGTTGGCTTGGGAGTACCAAGTGCAGAAACTGAAGCTCGTACGGCACTTGGGCCCCTCGATAGGTAGACGGAATGTTGCTCCCGTCCCTCCGACCACACTGTAGTACCAGGCCCGAGCACCTTCAAACAGATTGCCTTCGAAGGCAAGTTGAGTATTGGGATTGCCGACGTAGAGTTGATCGTAGCCGAACTGTCGGGCGAATCGACTCGGCATATACGGCTCAATAGTGCATGAAGTCCCTTGCCGGAACAGCACATATCCTGGCCGGATGTTGATCAACCACCAGAAGAGTCCCGCAGACAGTTGCGAGAAGCCATCCCGGCCAGCAACATCAGCAGACAGCTCCCCGAGAGCTACACCAGGAATCTCTGGAGAGCAGCGATTGAGCTGGTAATTCGTGGCGATTGATAGACGCTTCCGAACATAATAGATGTAGGCGTCACACCATTCCGAACGTTCCAGCCGCTGCACAAATGGGACATGACCCGCACCCCCACGCGCCGCCGTCATCAAGGAAGGGCAGTGCATCACATACCAAGCCATGAGGTACGTGTAAGGCAGCTCGATCCGAGGTTTGGGACGCTTCACCATTGGATTCCCCTCTGAGTCAACATATGGCTTTCCATGGGAATCAATAGTTTTCGGGGGTTCGCAGAAACTTTTAGTTAACGCCCGCAGCCCGCTCTGAATGCCAGCCGCTACGGCCGGAAGAAGGGATATGGGGCTGCCATGAGCCAGGAGCACCGCCGGGTATACCACGTTGGCAACAATAACTTCGTGTGGCAGCGTGGGCACCACACATCTCTTCAGCCACAACATCAGGAAGCCCGCCAACAGTGCTCGATCAGAGATGGGAGTCCGGGCTTGATGGTGAAAGCTTTCAAAGACAAGTCAGGGTCGAAACCGTCCTCGTTCGACTCCGTGGTGTAGAAGCTGTTCGGAGCTTGGTCGATCCTGTCTTCAATTCCCTATCGGAGCTGGGAGCCAGTCGGATTATCGGGAGGTCTTTCTTGTGGACATTGTTGAACAGATAACAAGCCCAAGATAACTGCTTGACTCCTCCTGACCTCCAGGCAGTTATCTGGCCGCAGATGTGGAAGTGGCACATCACCTCCCAGTAGGTCTCATATATTGCGGGGAAACTCTTTTTCCAAAAAGTGGAGCTCCTTAGTGGTAGGGACATATTCCTCATAAGGAATGTCCCCTGACGCCAGCCCCGAAACCTCATGCAGCTCGTGCAGCGCCAGGCCCATCTCTCCAACCGGGGTGAAGAATGTCCCCGTCAGAGAGTTATATCGCTCCAGGACTCCGAAGAAATTATGAGAGCTTGGTGGGATACCCCACTGCACGGCCCTGATTGCTGGGTACAATCCCACACGCTCTAGCAGCTCCTTGAGTTCGATAAGGACGAAACCCACCATTCTGCCCCACCAAATATTCCCCGTAGAATGGATCCACCCATGCGCACGGAACTCGGTAGGATAGTCACCCTCCGCTTCCATAAACGAGTTAAGGAAGGTAGCGGCAAGCTGTGGTATCTCCCCGACCGGAACATCGGACTTGCGCGACGCGGGGAACAGGCCGACGACCGACCTGTCATGACTATCATAGCGGTGTACCTTCTGGAAGCTCAAGGCACCGAGCGTGATCTCAGGGACATATTGGGAAACATCCCATTCCATCTTCCGAGGGATGGACATGTGTTGGAAGTAGGACAACGGGAACATCCTCTCCATATCTGGAAGAAACAATCTTCCATCCTTTATCTGACGGAGCCATTTGTAAGTTCCTTCAGACACGCGACGGCCGTCGTCATGGACGTGATCCCCGAAGAAGAAGGCAGGCTTCTCCAGCCTGACACCATCATCCGTTTTGAATGCGGCATCGGTCATAAGCGCCCGGAAGGTTCTCCTGTCAACATTGGAGAGCCTCTCCCTGCGATCTGGCGACTGGTCAGCAGTCACTGGGACACTCATTCTTTGCACGAAGGTCAAGCCCCGGTCGGCGCCTCCTACATGACCAAAGTGGCGTATCTTGGCGAGCGAGCCAGGAATATGTCGCACTGCAAAAGAAAAGGACACTTAGTCAGATACTTCATTAAAAGCAAGGAAAAATGCTAAGTGTTCATGACCCAAACGCAGAAGAGAAACTGGACGCAGGAATTATCAAAATTCGCGTCCAGACCTGCGAATCTGCGTCCAAACGCAGAAGAGATACTGGGCGCAGAAGTTATCAAAACCCGCGTCCAGATCTGCAAATCCGCGTCAAGTGGCACAGAACGCAAGGATCAAATCCGCGTTCTGCAAACCAAGACCGCGTCCAGATCCTTCACAGTTAGAAAATCTCCAAGTGAAGGACCCGAAGTGCAGAGTTCACTGGCGTTGGGTCATCAACCCGCGCCTCGGTTATCAACTCAAAGACCGCGTCCGAGACTGCGTCTGAGAATCAAACCGGTTCATATTCTGTGTTAAGAGTTTTTTTTTAGGGTTCTCTAAAACTTCCAGTAACGGTGAAGCTTAGCCAAATGGCATCTTTACCTCGGAAAACATCCTGCACGGAGGAAGCGCCCCCTTGGGCCTCGGCAATGGTCGCCTTGGAGGACGACGCGGTCGGCTTGGCCTTGGGTGCCATTGGTGATCGGAGGTCAATGAAGAAGATGAGCAGTAATGGAGAAGAAGAACTCTCTTAGATCTCTGAGTAAGCGCGTTCGGAGAAGAAGACAAATCTCTCTAACTGTGGCCTTTTATAGGCACAAAGATTCGCGAAGATACGCGGTGTGTGGCCCGATAGACGCTGCAGCGAGTCGCCACGTGACGCGTGTAACCAGATCATTTCTGAACAGAGAAGATCATGCGTCGTGACCCCGCCGCGAGTCATCATTCGACACGTGGAGCAGTTCATTTAATAAACCGGGAAATCCGCGCGCCTAACGGAGAAAACCTCTCCGATTCCCCGGGCCAGCTGGCGGCGTAATCATGACATGGCACAGATTCGCGCCCAAAGAACGTGCCTCTCCGATGGACATGCCCCGTCAGCATCACCATAAATGCACCCAGAAAGTCGCGTTGTGTCCAGAAAATCGCGTCTGCATCCAATAGACGCGTCTCTCTAAAATTCGCGTCCTCCCAAGCAGGCTAAACATCACGTCTACCTCATGGAATATTAGTCGCGTTCCTATCACCAAAAAGACGCACCCCATGGCAGTCGCGTCTTTAAGGCAGTCTCTGCTTTTCAAAAAGAACCTGCGTTCGGCTTCTGCAAATCAGTTCAACAGTACACTGGCACAAGCAGAAGGCCAACCACTCCTGGTCAAAAGCGCACTCGTGACAGACTAAAAGCGATCGGGGAGGTTTAGACTGTGTATCTAGACACTCAACACGATCAACTCTGATGGCTTCAAAGAGTTCAACAGTACACTCACAAAGGCCAACTCCAGATAAGATCAAACCCGGAGCATTAATAGTCCAGTCATAAAGGCGAACGCGGCTAAAATCCAAAGTATTCCGAAATCCGTCCCATTTCACTGCGGAATATCGAAAACTTTGGAGGGGGTTCTGTAGGCTGTCTAAAAAACAGACAAGCCTTTAAAAGCAGAAATCCAAGCTCAAGAGCGTTGGCTCGACACCCGCGTCTCAGCATCAGGGCGCGCTCAGCATCAGGACGCGTTGGCTCGACGCCCGCGTCTCAGCATCAGGACGCGTTGGCTCGACGCCCGCGTCTCAGCATCAGGACGCGTTGGCTCGACGCCCGCGTCTCAGCATCAGGACGCGTTGGCTCGACGCCCGCGTCTCGGCATCAGGACGCGTTGGCTCGATACCCGCGTCTCGGCATCAGGACGCGTTGGCTCGACACCCGCGTCTCAGTTGCAACTACCCGAAATAAGGGGCCAGTCACCGCACATGTAGCGGGAAGTGGCCCCTCATTGTGGAGCGTTTTCAGGGGGGGCACGTTCATCCCCAGAGACCTCTATAAATAGCCCTGTTGGCATCAACACAGACACACACGCATAGAGAGATACACGCACAATCACCGGACGAAGGCATCACCAACAGAGAAGGAGAGAAGACTCTTCAGCAAGCTTACTGTGTACTAGCTGCTCTTTGCCTAGCTCCTCTTCTAGAGTTTTGGTAGACAGAGCCGAGTTACTCTCTCTACCGACCGAAGAGAAGATCCCCGACGGTCCAAACAGTCATCCGGTCAACGGAGAACAAGATTCACTCTCCACCGCCACACGAAGAACCCAGCATTAAACAAGGGGGGATTCAAGACTCAACATCCTCCCTCCCTTGTAACCGGAAAGAAAGGAAAGTCTGGTTGTAATTGTTTCAACTGATTCAAGAAAATATTTTACACCCCGATTCTTCTCCCCTAATCTCCTTCCGGGCACCTACAGCAGTCTTCAATAAGGAGTATTATAGATTTCATATCGTATGTGAAATCTTATTTTATTTACTGCGACTTAGGTCGCAGTCTTTAGTAAGAAGTAATATAGATTTCTTCTTATACGGATAACTGCGACCTTGGTCGCAGTATTTGATAAGAAGTAATATAGTTTTCATCTCTTATGCGACCTTGGTCGCATTTATATAACTTATATTTTAGAATACAGTGATATCTAAAAAATATTTATATTCATTTAATTCGTGTAATTGTTTTTTGTAGGATATGAATGCACATGGAGAAATGTCTGGAAGCTCAGATAAGTTTATAGGGAAACAGTTCCTATCGGATATGGAAGCATACAATTTCTACAATTGTTTTGCATGGAATAAAGGTTTTAGCGTGAGAAGAAAAGGTACAGATAAGTCACGGAAGCCTCCTTATGAGATTATTTGCAGAAAATTTTGCTGCAACAAGGAAGGTCTGAAGAAGTTGTGTGACAAAAGACAAGAGGGGCTTACAGTGCATCGTCGAGTTAACACTAGAGTAGCTTGTCCTGCTGAGATGCATATCCGTCTTCGTTTTTTTTGGACAAAAGACATTGGGTTATCACAAAATTTGTTGATACTCATTCACATGAATTGTCAAGCCCGGATAAGGTACATCACCATTATTCTCACCAGAATCATCGTTCAAAAATTAGCAGAAGCATTATGAGCAATCTGGTTGATGTTGGAATGCGGCCTTCAAATATTTCCCGCGTTGTGAATGCAATGAGCCAGGGAGAAGGCTGTGAAGAAGTGAGCCCTCAACAAGTTATTGATTTCACTCGTCAACGTAGAAATAACTGCGGTCATGAGTTTATTGCTATTATCAAATATTTTCAAGAGAAAGCCGAGACCGATCCAGAATTCTTCTTTTCAAGTGAAGTCGATAACGTGGGCACACTTAGAAGCATTTTTTGGGCTGATGGAAGAGCTATTTCCTCGTATCTGAGGTTCTGTGATGTGATCGTTTTTGACACAACATACAGAACTAATCACTTGAGCTTGCCATTTGCTCCATTCACTAGAGTAAATCATCACCGGCAGTCAATTTGTTCGGCTGTGCATTGCTTGCTGATGAGCAGAGGGATACTTTTGTTTGGTTATTCCAAAAATGGCTCAAGTGCATGCATGGAGTTGAACCGAAGCTGATTATTACTGATCAGGATGCGCAGATTGGTGACGCCATCAAGATTGTTTTCCCAACTTCTCGGCACCGTTACTGTTTCTGGCATGTGCGGAAACATATTGCTGAGCAACAAATCCCAATGTCAAACAAGTATGGAGAAGATATGGTCTCCGATTTCCATGCTTGGTACACCTCCCGCGATATAAGCACTTGTGAGGAACGATGGCGTCTGATGAATGAAAAATATCAGTTAGAAGAAGAAGATGACAGTTGGTTGATGAAGATGTACAGGCTCCGTGGACATTGGGTTAATGCATATCTCAAGGATGTTTTCTGTGCTGGAATGACAACCAGTCAGAGGTCCGAGAGTATTAATTCCTTCTTTGATGGTTTTGTTCACTCAAACACTAAACTAGTGGAATTTGTTCACCAATATGATAAAGTTGTTGCTTCCCGTCGTACATTTGAATCTCTTCAAGATTTTAGGGGTTTGAATTCTGTGCCTAATTGTACATCCAATCCATATGAGATACAGGTTTCGAAGTTGTATACACCGAAGATTTTTCAGTTGTTCCAAGAGGAATGGGCAGTTGTAATGACACTATTTTCAGAAGAGGTGGAACATGACAAACCTGGATCAATATATTTGTTTGGTAATTTTTCAGAATCAAAAGACAACTGGGAAAAGGTCAGTTATGATAAGCGTGAGGAATTTCATGTTCTTGTAGTTGCTCGTTATTTGAAACAGAGGGTATCCTATGTAGACATATTCTGTGTATTTTGTGGCGCAATCACGTTACACATATACCGGAATCATATATACTTCAGAGATGGAGGTTGGATGCTCGTTACAAAAATGTTGCAATCGAAAATGGCATGAAGCCTTTTCCCAGTTAGGGCACTCCACGGACGGCTAGATTGTGGACAATACGTTCAAAATTTAATGCAATTCTTGAGATGGTCGCTGATTCTGATGAAAATCTTTCAAAGTTGGAGGCAGTTTTGGAAAGTTTTGCCGAAGAAAAAACTAGTGAATACAGAGCCATGTCAGGAAATTATCATTCATCACAGCCTAAAACTACAGTTGGTTCCAGTGGATCCGTTGTCGTTTTGCGAGATGGTGAAGAATTGAATATACGTGATCCAATTGGTCCTGTACCAACCAAGGGGAGGCCTAGAGCTGCATCCAGGCTTAAGTCTGGTTTTGAAGATTCTATATATCAGAAGGAAGTTAAGCATCGAAGATGTGGTAACTGCCAAGAGCTGGGCCATTACAGGACTGGTTATCCGTTACTGGTATTACATTAAACCTGTTAATCATTTTTTTATACCGATTAATCTTTAAATTCTTACTATTTATTTTTTTATTGGCAGAAGAAGTAGGTTTGGGTTGCCTCCATGTCGAAGGAACAAAGACTTTAATTTTCTTATGAAGTGCGACTATGGTCGCACAGTGTAGAGAGATTAAGTCGCAGTCCGCCACTGGCGTGTCATTATAATCAGATTTATTATCATTCTTTGATTTCTACTGTATTTTTTTATGTAGTTGTACTTTAAAGTTTTACTGCTACAAAATTCTACTTTATAGTTTAATTTTTTTGTATATAATGTAGTCAGAGTCTTTGGTCGCAGTGTACATTTAAACTTCGACCTTAGTCAGAGACTTTGGTCGCAGTGTACATGGTTAATTGCGACCAAGGTCGCAATGTTGTTATTGATAAAGATGGCCAGCAATTGCAATCTAGGGTCGCATTACATGGACTGCGACTAAGTTCGCAGTACGTTTAGGTGTTTGATTTATATTAACATGAATAGCGACCAAGGTCGCAGTGTTGTTTTTGATTAAGACTCCCGCCAGAAACTGCGACCTAGGTCGCAGTTTTGTTGTTTTATTAAGACTACTGCCAGCAACTACGACCAAAGTCGCAACCTTCATTTTAAAATTTACTTTTCGGGTGAAATAATTTAATTATTAACTGCGACCTTGGTCGCAGTATATTCGTTTAGCGTAAAATAGTTAAATGAAGATTTGTAACAATTATACAGCATTTTCTACCTAATCCCTTGGACCACGTGAATATCTCCCAAATTTATTTTCTACCTTTTCCCAAAAAATTGTATACTTCTAAAATAGTTTAAAAGATAATACACTATAATTTTAAATTACTTTGAAGTGCAAAACAGTCCATTATTGCGACCATAGTCGCATTGGGAACTGATAAATGATTAAGTAACTGCGACCATTAACGCTATCTCGATTAAAGTATCGCCGTATAAGGAAACGCTGTATCTCAAACAGGTCATTACTGCGACTTTGGTCGCAATACAATTACTGAACGCATGTTTGTTTCTAACATCTGTACACAATAGTAAATTCCAAGTTGTAACAAATGTAGAATGGAAATAATCAATGGAACTTATAATAAATAAATGTATAGAAATGTTTATAAATTAAATCAATACAAAAAAATTATGCAATGAATTGCAATTGCAATTATTTTTACATTTATAAAATAAAAATTGTGCTATATCAATAAATTGTCAACTGTTAGTCATTAAATACTGTCCTTCGTATAATTTCTGTTTCTTCATCCCAACTCTTCTCTCTATCTGCAAGTATCATGTATGCAAGCTGACTTCTTAGTCTCTGTACATCAGCATCCGTAACTTCATCAACAGCTGATGGACTACCAGACGCTATTCTTTCCATGTACTTGCATACATATACAGCGCAATCAACACTGAAATTTCCACAGAGTAATCATTAAATGAAATTAGATTTTATTACTGAAAAAAGGTATAAAATATGAAAGGTAAGGAGATGTCAAAAAATTATTTACCTGTTTGGTTGTTGGGGCATCTTGTGTATTTTATATTTATTTTCTCATAATTTATTGAAATCAATCTGAAAAATCTGTATTAATCTTTCTTTCTGCAATGTCAATAGAAACAAAAATTAGTATTAATAAAATTAAATGCCAGTTTCCAGTAATCGAAATATTAAATTTCAACTCACCATTGTTCTTGCATCTTTTTGGTAAAGCAGTAATATACTACTTTTTTTGTCAGCTGGAACCAAAGAGTTGTAAAAAAACCACTCTTGTGTATTGGCATCAAATACCAACAAGGTCCAGTGAAATCCGGGTTCGTCGGCACTATGTTTGTGATTGATCGGGAAGAACATGTAGTGCACATCAGCTGTCCAGTTTTTCAACAGCTTCTGCTTGATGAAATGATCTTCCAAATCTTCACTTTTATTTACAACACCGTGCTGCGGACAAGAAAAAAATAAATAAAATACAAAATGAATTTAAAATATAAGAAATAATTAATTAAAATAAGAAGTCATTAAGTCAAGACAAGACACTGCGATCAAGGTCGCAGCGTTTCTTATTAACATATTTTTAAACTGTGACCTTAGTCGCAGTACATGAGTTAGTCGCAATACATTTTAATTATAAACTGCGACCTTAGTCGCAGTACATGAGATAGTACGACCTTAGTCGCAGCTGCGACCATAGTCGCAGTACATGCCTACACAGAGAGAACATGAGTTAATCGCAATACATTTTAATTATAAACTGCGACCTTAGTCGCAGTACATGCCTACACAGATAGAGAACATGAGTTAAGTCGCAATATATTTTAATTATAAACTGCGACTTTAGTCGCAGTACATTAGTTAGTAGCAATACATTTTAATTATAAAATGTGACCTTAGTTGTAACTGCGACCTTAGTCGCAGTACATGCCTACACAGAGATAGAGAATATAAGTAATCTGTTCCACAATTGATATTACAGTAAACCGTAAATGAGAAAGTAGAATTTTACCCAAGCTTCGCTCCGGAAGAATAAGAATGTTTTTTAATCCTTTTCCCTTCTCTAGATACTGCACGTAGAAATGAATTATATTTGCATCTAATTCTCTACCGAATATCAGGTCCTCAATGTCATTCCTTGTAATAATGATTCCGTTGTCAATATCCTGATACGCAGTAGAACTGCAAGATATTCAAAACAAAGTTAGTAATTTAATTGTTCTTTTATAAAGGTATAACAGATTTTTTTTGATATGAATTAACTTACTCAGAGAAGGACTTGTCGAAGAAATTTTTTACAAGAGCTTGTTGATGGG
>JAVJIF010026299.1:0-71625 GCA_038442645.1 Agave tequilana
TTAGGTATGTCACTTCTATACTGAATTTATGAAATTAATTGTTAGACTAGAATTTAGATGAATATGCCTCTTGAATAAATTAAGTTTCAGCATAGACACTCAAAATAATTTAGGCATTTAGCCCGGGTTACAGTTTCCTGTAGGAAAGCGATGCTTCCCCTTTCTTCAAGACTTTTCTTTGAGTCGAGATTCCTGAAAAAGGCTTTTTCTAAGTTGAGAAATTCGAATGCTTTCTCCTTGGACAAACAAGAGTGGCTTGACCAACAAGTTCGTACTTGATATTTGGCCTACTAGGTTTTATTGTAATCCGCTCTCAATGATTGATATCAAGATGACAAAGGCCCTAAAAATTGTCAATTTATCTAATGGAACCTTTCACGGTGGGATCATGTTCCATACCCAGCCTGATTATGATGGAAAACGTAGACTATGATTTGTCGGTATATTAACAGTTAAAAAACAATTGTGACCGGGAATGTGCTGAGGAAAACCTCAACAGTATAAATATAATTTCCACCTGTCCCTTGAATAATTCTAACTGAAAACATAAAACCTCAGTAGTGTAGATACTGTTCTCAAGTATTCTCTTAATAAACCCTAGATCTTAATAATGAACCTATTTCATGAGAGATTGCTCTAGATCAACTAAACAGAATACCTTATGTCTATGGGGTGAAATGCTAAGCCTCTTTGCGGTCAAAAAGCACACAAGGATATTGCAGCTCTGAATAATGAGTCCTAGCTTTCCAATTCTAAGAACTTGTGCCACCTGGTTGTGAATTGCTAGCAATATTAGCCCATAGGTCTCTGACAAAGGATGTATCTGATTTGCATACAAAGTGATGGTGAGAAAAGAAAGCATGTTGAAAAGAAAAGTTTTTCTACTTGTGAAGTGGCTTAACTAGGTACTAACGGGATTCTCTTATAATGTCCACACTTTTGTGTGCCAGCAATTTGGCTCTCATCCCATTAATTGATGTCAAGTTGACAGGTGATCGCAACATTTTCTTTTTCTTTTTTACTTTCACTTGGTTCAGTGGAGTGAAAATTTCATTGACGTGGATCCCTGTTTATCCTGGTTATATATTCCTATTACTTATTTCTTTATTTTGTGGTAACCTGAAATGGAACGCAATCTCTAAATTGTCAGTTCATAATGTTTCTTTTGCCTTCTTCACTACCACACTACATGTCAATCAGGTAAAATTTCTGGTGACTAACCAACATTTTACTAGTTATGTAAAGTAACTTCTTGAAACTAGAGTAGAATATGTCAGATATTTTTACATTTCAGATTTCATCCTCTCTTTACATCTATGGCCCTCAGATAAAATGCTCTAGCTGGAATAGGAATTCTGCTAGACAAATTTGTTATACTGTTTAATTAACTAATTGACTAGTTCTTCAATACCACCCAAGTTCTGATAAATACAAAGTCCTCCAATTGCAACAGTTAATGATGTATAGTCAATTAAGAGGAGCTTGTCACAGTCTTAAAGAGGACGTTTGGAGAATATTGAGGATATCCAGGATTGCATGGAAGGAGGATGCACACTTTTCTCAAACAAAACAATATTACTTTGTATGTGGGTGGGTGGGATTGCTAATTGGTATGAAAGAAAGTTTTGTGATAGCATTATAATATCAGTTACTTTTACAACATGAGACTTTATCCATTGAAATGTCAAAAACTTGAAATATCAAAAACTTGGTGGCAGGGACTCTGACCTCAAACCCTACGTAATCTCAAAGCCAGAGCTGATGGTGATTGACCGCAGCGAGGAGGATGACTTCCTTATCCTGGCCAGTGATGGACTGTGAGATGTCATTTCTAATGACGTGGCATGCAAGGTCGTCAAGAACTGCCTTGCCAGAAGAACAGCGAAGAAATATTCGGAAGCTGTTAGCGGGCATAGCACGGACACAACAGCTACACTATTGACCAGGATGGCATTATCGAAGGGAAGCATGGACAACGTCAGTGTAGTGGTTGTCAAACTTTCTCGAGATCACTCCTGCCAGGGGTGACATTGATGTCTCTTCGGGCCTGTTTGGTGTTTGGTTGTCGTAATTGACCGTAATTCGTAAGTCGTAATTGGTAAACTCTTTTACGATTGTAAATGAGTTACATGCATGTAAGTTTTACCGTGTTTGATTGGTAATGTAAAGTTATAAGTGGAAAAGTGTATTGTCTTTTACGGTGTTTGGTTATCGAATGTATAAGTCGTAAGTGGAAAAGTTGACCACAAAATTAATTATTTGGTGATTTAAAAATTTTAAATATTGTAAATAAATACTAAAAATACTAAATATTAAAAAATGAATATTAATATAAAAAAATAATATAAATTTGCATGATCACAAAATTAAATGTATGTGAGTGATAATTGGGTTGCAAGTGAGTGATAATTAGGTTGCGTAAGTGTTTTACGAATTATGGTCCAAACAAACACCGTAGTTGTAATTGGGTTGTAAGTCATTTACGAGTTATGACATTTTACGACTTTTTACACGAAACAAATAGACCCTTCAATGACACATATTGAATTGTAAATAAATAAAGTTGTTCAAAAGGAGGAAAAAAACATAATAAAAAATTGAGGTTTTAATTTATTTAGATAGAATACATAAATATCATAAGCATACGTCTGAATTTTCTGTAGAACTTTCATTGCTTTCTTAATAGGAAAGGAGAGGGAGGCTGGCTGTCCTCTCTAGGTCTTGGATCCTCAGATTTCATAGTATCAGAAGTTGGAATCCGAGTTGCGTGCTTATCAGGGTGGTTTCATTGGTTTTTTGTACTTTCCTGTGCTATAGGAAACAACACGATTTTTCTTGATGATGGAGATCTTAGTATTCCAGGCATATGAACAGCGAAGAGTCTGAGATAATAAGATTTTGTATTGTATTTGACATAATGCTTTGGCATGATTTCTAGTGTATATGTTTGTATACCAATAATGGGATATCGTAGACGCTTTGATGGTCCCGACCGCATGATATAAAGGAATCAAGTGAAATGGAATTTGGCTCTCTTGATGTCCTTGGCAATGCAAGAAAGGATCAGTAAAATGGAGTTTGATTATCTTGATGTCCTTGGCAACGCAAGAACAGGGATACAAATGTGATGTGTTCACATTATGATATGTAAAGTATTTTGGATTTACAGTAACTGTCATAGCGTGTATCGGATACAGCTGATGGTTGGAAACTGACAGACTTTGATCAGTTGTGAATGGCTGTCAAATATGGAGAAAATCTGTCTCAAAATTAGTTTTTTCAGCTGGAAACTTACTGAGGGGATGGAAGCAGAGGACACAGTTTTCGATCACATTTACGTGATGAAGAGAACAGTAATCGTCTATTCCATAGCTGCTTGTTTTCTTGTGGAATCATTTTGGAACTCTTCTCTTGTTATTGATTGCAATGCTGATGGATCAGCTACAGTATGAACACTAAGGTACCTATCGTTACACACCGTTAAAAATAACAATATTTTGTTTTGTAAATCTTGATTTTCTCAATAACACGAAATGAAGTTTTGATTCAGATTAGAAATTTGAATATCAAGATATTTTAGGAAGATGTCAACTTTATAATTTGAGGTTTTCACCTGCCAAAAATATTTTTTAAAGGTTGAAATTTAAGATGTGCTACAGTATATTAAGATATCCTGTGACATTTAATATCCCATGAAGCCCAAGTTTCCTCAGTGGTTGAAAATTTTGGGACCAAAAAGATGCGTCAAATTCGAATTCGGTGTTGTCAGTTGCAGCTGACATTTTTCAGATTTCGTCTTCTATTGAAGCTGATAAAATTTCAGGCCACGATGATAGGGTATGATTCTCGCTGGCCTGAATATAAATGTTTCTCAGAAGATTACTAGGAAAAAAATGGAGAGCATTGAACTGTACTTGCTATCATAAGCTTTGACGAAGTTACATATAGATATTGCATCCATAGACAATCTCTGGAGACATAAAAGAAGACAAGTTCAGAATTCTTACATGACTACAAGCATAACTAGTAGTAGCTCACTAAACTGTAACAAAACAAACTTGAGAAAGAAAACTCAAAAAACACAACGGAAACAGCTGAGGAACTCCTTACATCCCAACCATCACAACTCAAATCTCTATGATTTCTTATAGACCACCAGAGGTTCTTGAGACCTTCTCAGATGAGTGTATACACTGAAACCGAGCCGATGCAGGTGAAGAAGGGTGACTGTAAACTCGAGACTATCTGGCAGGGAGGGAGTTGAGCCATGTTGGGAATCCGTAGCCATTGCCAGATTTGTTGAACCTCCACAGAGGGCTGAATAGCTCGGATATTGACAGGTTGAGATCCTTCACGGTCTGCGATGATGTGTTAATCATTATAACAGAGTACCGAGATTTGACCGAACTGTTTGAACAAATTTGGCTCACTTACAAATGCTAACAGTTGAATTATCAGACACCGAGAGAATGTGATCAGATTCTGAAAAATTACCTTTGCTCCAGGAACCTGAGAACTGGCATTCTTGACATCACAGCCAAACTCAGTCATGGTGCAGCTGCTTCCGCCAAGAGCATCACCATTGTTGCCGAGGTAGTCCAGATAGCAGTTCATCCTGCAACTAATCAAACATATGTTTGCTCTCAGAAACTTGCTGTGTGTCCGCTGACAGATTGGTACTTGGTAGTATTTCTGAGCTACGGTATTGTTGCGCTGGTACTTCCCTCTGTATTTGTGCAAACTCAAAGAGCTAGCACCAAAGAAAACATATTCAATTATCAATAAAACAAAGAAAAATGTATGATTATAAATTCAATTTAGAGTCCGGAAGACTGATAATCTCATATCTAACAAATTTGATCACACTTCTTCAAAAGAAACAAAAATGGAGAAAGACTACCATCCTGTTGACTAAATTAACTTGGTTACCTTGACTTTGGACTTTGTTCTATTTATTTATTGGATAATACTCTTCATCATTTACTAGTTTTAAAGCATTTTGCATTTTTGGATCAGATATAATTTGATTACAATATCGTAACCAAAAAATTGTAAATTGTTTGCAGCTAAATTTGCCACAATTTGCCCACAGAACCACTTTCAACATCTTGTGCTCCAAATGTAACAGAGAGACAGAGAGAGCCACCCCACTTGAGAGTAATAATGACGTCCATGCCTCACGATTTGCTGCTAATAAAATAATGTAATTGTATTAGGGCACGGTACTTGCGAGTTGTGACTGAACCAAACCAACAATTTGTAAGATCACTCACTACAAATATTAGAAGATACAACACCACCTACAAGGTGCAAGAATACCACCAAATTGCAAATATTAGAAGATTGAAAAATCTAAAGGAGTGGGGTTGAGATACATGAAGCCTAAAGTTTAAATCTAGACTGCGGATTTTATTCAAACAAAAAAACAAAATAATACTTCGATTAATCAATTCAATAAGTTCAATCGTGTAAACATTGTCATTTCTATAAACTTCAAATAAAGTATTTCCTTTACTATCTTTAATGATGCAGTTGTTTACTTCAAAAAGAGCAACCAATCCCTGATCACACAATTGAGTCAATTAACGCTGATAAGATTAGCTTTTAGTCCGACCACAAGTAACACATCTTTAAGAATAGGTGAGTGATACTTACCATTAGAACCGATACCAATTATTTTATTTCTACAATCATCTTTAAAGGTGGTCATGACACCTTAAAAACTTGAAAGGGCTGAAAAACGATTCAAATCTCGTGATATGTCTAGAACAACCACTAGGTACTACTAGATCTTATGTTGGGAGATTGCACACCTACTAAACAAGTTTGTGATGTGCCCTTAGGTACCCATATTTTATTGGGTAATTCAAAACCGATTTCAAATAAGAAAATTCACTCAAATTATTTCTAACATGAAATGTTACATGCCCTTTACTCATACAAGTAATATCATGCTTACTGTTGTGAAATTTGTGAGTCTAACATATGAATTTTTGCGCTGGCAAAATAGGATTCTACAAGATCAGACCTGATTTTGCCAGATGGAAAATGTGCTATGTTTTGACCCAAACTAGATGCAGTATTTTTCATGCCCTTTGTTTTTTTTTCGGCTCATTATTTTCATTTTCAAGCTTCCTCGATTTTTGAAGCAAACTCATTTTTCCCCTCTTAGCACATTCTCATAAATGATAGACAAAATGCACACTCAATCTTTAACTACTAAATCTGTTCTTCTAAAGTCATGCAATTATCGGTTTCAAGAGATACCTTAGCTCATTTGCCATAAAGCAAATGTTTGGAATGGTGACGCTTAAATTCACTTCTTGGCACTCATCTTCATTGTCACTTGGTTCCAACCCACCCCATCCAACATAAAGAGCCTTCCTTCTTCTTAGACTTTTGGGTCTTGTCCTTCAACGTTAGACGATTCTTCTTGACGTTGGGCTTGTTACACTCAAAGCAAGTGGAGGAACCGATTTCTTCCTTTCTGAAGTTGGATTTCTAGAAGTCCTTGTAAAACTTTCTCCTCATCGTCTTGTTGTATTTCTGGCAATAAAAAGAATATTAAAAATAGAGATATTTGTTTGTTTCATGTTTAATTACCAACAAGAACCAAGGTTGCCTCCCCATTCTCCCTTTCATACTTTTAACTTAAAAATAATAATAATAAATAAATAGGAAAACAATGTAGATAGTTCTTCTATCACTAAGGAATATTGTACTTCTCTCTCCATTGCATTCCGTACATTGTTCTTTATAATTGAAATTAAGCCATATAAATGCAAATATGCTAAAGAAGGTATGTTCATGTCATGCACGAAACAACCAATATCCACAACACACAGTGTTGCAGGGTCCAAATTGTCTATCTTCTCTGATATAAGAATATATCTACTTAAGATAGAAAATTAGTATTTATCCCATCAAATTCACCCTACAGGAGAGGTTCTTATTTGTGGGTCCATGGCTTTCAATATACTCAAGAATATATTGTTAATTACCCTCTCTAAAGAGGAACCCTCGATTAAGGATTAATATGCAAAAGAAATATCAAGGAAAAACTATAACTTATTTTATTTTTTTCTGAAAAGAAAATAAATGACTTAACCAAGGACATATCCTAAGTGTACAAATGATAAATAAAACTAAAAGAAACAAGAAAAGAGTAAGACACCAAATCTTGTCAAAATTTATCCCTTGAATGACATAGAGATCGATTTTGACTTCTTTTAGTTCCTTTTAACTGCGTGGAGTTTGAAACTCTTGCATATTTCAAACTACGCGTAGACTGTAAGCATAAGTGTGCATGTTTCAATCTTCGTTAACACTTTTATGACTCTCTTAGGCTCACCTGTATCATATTTAGATTAAAGTCATTGACAATTACATAATAGTTTCCAAAAGCAATTGATAATTCTATATTTAGCCCTTATAATTATGTCGAACTTCTCTTATTCATGTGCAGTCTCTCCTTTAAAATCTAATACAACTTCTCTATCAATATAACTACCATACTGCATGCGAGAATTTTAAATTACTTAACAATTATCATCAAGCATATTTGTAGTGGTTGGTTTCCAACCTCCCTGAGATCTCGACGCGTGTCCATCCAGCCCTATGTTGATCACGTGACACGTGGTTTTATCCAAAATCTCCCGAAGAGTTCTGATCACATTCAAACTCCGAACAGATCAAGCAGTTAGAAGAACAAGAATAAAGTCAGTTATGAGCGCCCTTACCTCCAAACTAAATCTACACTTGAACCTGGAGGTTATGTCTCAGAAACAGATCAACCACATTGCCAGCTGGTCAAAAGCCATTGGATAAAGACGAACACTTCTCTTCCAATTCAAACGAGAACGTTCGGCTCTAACTGCCTTCATGATAAGTAATTAAAATAGGATAAGATATTCAGTTAGATGAGAATCCTTTAACCTTATCCAAAGATAACCACCTGTATAAATTGAGAACCACCTCCAACGAGAAAGGGAACAATCAATTAATCCCAAAAACCTTAGCAATAGAGATCAAGAGGCCATCATTGTAAGCTTCTTCGAATTATGGTGAAACTCTCTTTTCGTGATTTTTTTCCTTTCGTGTTTTTACGTAAATCTCTGTGTCCTTTGATTTGATCTCTGCAATTTATTCTTTAATTTCTTACAAATTGGTTCGTGTAACTCCTCCTGAAATTACCCACCGCAATATTTAATTAATCGAAACAAAAAGTAAGTCAAAATTTCCTAAAAGATGTGTATGGATACTACCACATGAGTATACATGTATATTTAATATTTTTTGAAAAGTATACATGCAATTAGTATTTTTTTGAACTTAAAAAAGGTGAGTACCTAGGATGCAAATCCTAGAGTTAGAATTTAAAAGAGCATTTTTGAAATTTTGGCCAAACATATAAATCAAACTCAGTGATGGTTAATGTTAAGAATAATATTAGGATAAATATTATGTAATATTAATTGTATTAGGAGTAGGGTTTTCTTATTATGCAATTGTATGCCGATATATATATCTTCGGGCATTGCCTTTATTAATATACACAATTCTCAATTCCTTCAATTGATTTAACATGGTATTAGAGCCATCTCTCTGAAAATTTTCTGCAATCAAAATCTTCTTCTTTTGATCATCGTTGTCATGCTAACAACAAGCTTGCGCTGGGTTACGCTTATATAGTCATGCCTAGCGTCGGGCCATCGTTTCAAAGAGCTCTCTCTGATCTCCTCCTCAAAATCATAATCTCCACAAAATCCTAGATACAAAATCTCCTCCATCATAAATTCTCCAAAATTTCCTATATTCCTTTACCGAGTCAACCAATCGAGTTGACTCGCCAACTGCAATCCCGAGTCACAATCAGCTGCCGAGTCAACTCGCAACTTGCGATCATTCTCTCGACACCAACTCTGCACTCTGATCTCGATCTAACTTCGCTGTCAGCCGTTTATTCTCATCAACGCTAGCATCACACCTCGTCTACAACCTTGGTCTCCTGCAAGATCTCTGATCTATAATCAACCTCTCCCAGCCTTCAATCTACACGTCGCAGGTCTCGACTTTGTCTTTGTTTTGATCTCCACCTCCTCTCCTTACTCGCTTTCCTTCCTCCATTGAGCCCAACCTCAGCCTCTCAGACCCCGATCACCTCTCAACTGCAACATCTCTATGCTTGGCTATCGGCTGCAACTTCTCCCCCTGACGCGGCCCCGACCTTGTCGTCAACTGCTTCTCCTTTCCACCACCAGTGCACGCGTTGTCTGTGATTTCTGCAAACCACGACTTCATCTCGGCTTCTCCCTCTCCACTCGTAGGCTCTTCCTCTCCTCGGAGATAGCGTCACGAACCTCTCCGACTTCGATTGCGGCCCCGCTTCAATCTGCAAACTCGCTCAAACTCAACTCGATTACAATTGATTTCCTCTCCTCATCGAGATCACCTGCGCGCTCGAGCATCAGCAAATCTGTGCCTCGTGGAGCCAAAATATTTTGAATCTCAACCTGGATCCGTTTGTAGTTCACTTGTAATCCAGAACCGATTGCTGTTCACTTCTCTCCTCTTGAATCCGATCCGATCTCGCCTCACATCTCGTCTGCAACTCGCGCCTCTTTTTCGATCTGATCCCAACTCCAGACATTGTGGGTTCTTCTCTTCTCCTTTGACACCGTTGAATGGACCTCATCCTCTTCTTGCATAGCTCAAATGTCACCACGTCGTCACTAACCGTCTATTAATGTCGATCACCTCTTCTCCTCCAATTATTGTTCTCTTCTCCTCTTTTGGGCTCTTGTATCATCCTCATCCACTTCTATCGACGTCGGCAACTCCTCATCGATGTTGAAAGTGCTTCTCCTGCTTGCAGATTCTTCTTTTTTTTCTTGGACATTTCTTTCTTTGCACTATTCTTAACATGGATATCACGATCCCCTTCTGCATCGACAGAGTTCACACTCATTTAATGTCCGCATTGCTTCAAGTGAAAGAGACACCATGAGCTTTGAAGTCCACCATGTTTATTCTAAAGAGACTTACAGGCTCAAAGTTTGCCTTACTACACATGAAAGATACTTAAGTAAATCACAAGTTCTCCATCTCGGTCAAAATCTATCTCTCTAGTAGATACTTCGTCCTTGGTTCTACATTCATTAAAGTTCTCTTCTTCGGCAGCTCTCCACCGTTTGATATCCCCTCAGTACTATCGATTGGAATCCATTTCTAATCCTCCTAATCATCCACACTCATCCAAACTCTCGGTGTTTCATCCACCATGTGTTTGCGAGGGTGTTTTCAAGATTTTACAAGTTCTATTCATCGGTCTTCGAAGAGCATCATACGTGTCCAACATCAAGTTTCAGAATTTTTCGTAGATATTTCTCAAATTTTATTTTATTTTTATTTTATTTATTCAAACTCACAATTTTTTCCTTCATTGTGAGTTTGTGAGGGGGTGTTAAGAATAGTATTAAGATTAGTATTATACAATATTAATTGTATTAAGAGTAGGATTTCCTTATTATGCAACTATATATATATATATATTATATATATATATATATATATATATATATAGAGAGAGAGAGAGAGATAGAGAGAGAGAGAGAGAGAAATGTAAATCAGCTGACACAGGAGGCAACTCCTCCTATGTCGCACTCAAAAATCATACTTCCCGAATGAATTTTCAAGATCCGACAACACATTATCATCTTCATATTCTATGATATATACATATAAAATATCAAGTGATTTGAAGTTTGTTTACTACATTTTTTTTGGGTTCAAACATTAACGATTTTTTAACAATAGAACAAATAGAACGTTTAGATCAATGAGTAAACGAACTTCAAATCACTTGATTTTTTATGTGTGTATATCTTAGAATATGAAGATGATAATGTACGGTCGGATCTTGAAAATTCATTCGGGAAATATGATTTTTGAGTGCGACATAGGACGAATTTGTCTCCTGTGTCAGCTGATTTACATTTCTCTCATATATATATATATATATATATATATATATATATATATTCTCGGGCATTGCCCTCATCAATATATACATAATTCTCAGTTTCTTCAACTGATTTAACAGTTAACAAGTCTGGAACAAGACTACGGTGAACCATCGACGGGCATGATAAATATGGCATAATGGCAAGCTGAATAAAGGGATGGTTTCCATTTCCACAAGCTGACTCTAAACAAATAACTCTAAACAAATAACTATATGAAGAGGCAAGTAGGTGAGCAAGTTAATTTACTTGGCAAGATAAATGTTTGAAAGTAAAAAGAGTAACACAACTTGCCTTACTAGCAATCATTGTGCATAAGAAAAAGATATTCCAATTCTATTTCACTGTCTTTGCCTTTAAATTAAACATGTCACAACTTGTAAGTTTTCAAGAAAAAAAACTTGATCCTTGCTTTGCTCAGACAGCGTGCTTGGACTGTTAGAGACGCGTGCAGGTTTCTATACCAGAAATGTGCACTACAAGAGTAAGGAAACTTTGGCATCACAAGCCTATATTTAACTGAGGAGATGGTCCTAGAATCTTAGCAGAGCTGAATGGGGAAAGAAAAAAGGATTCACGGAGTCGACAAAAAAAAATTGGGTTAAAAGCTTCATTGTTGTTTGTTTTTGCTGTTGTAGTGATATGCAAAACTGTTCAAGTACATACCTTTAGTGACCAGTCAGCTTCACCGTATCGTCCACACCTGATAACATTAGTTCATTTAATTGCTCTGTACTAGAGTTCAAAGCTTCCTATATAAAGTGAAAAAATTAAATCCAATTCGTGGTGCCATCTAATCTGATATTTGATGTGTAATTGGGATGTCATTGTCACCAAAGTCACATTAGGTATCATGAAGTATCATCAAAAAAACTTGAAAAAATAAAAACCTAGACAGAAGGAAGCAACAAAATCAACACTGATTGAATAAAATGGTCATTCCCTACCTCCTTGAAGTTCGAATTGTGGTTGCTTGCCGATGTAGGAGACCATACCTAGCCAAATTAGGCATAAACTAAGTCAGCATATCAGATTTCCATCAATTTAAGAACAGGAGAAAGAATAGTATCAATACACAATGACAATGTGTAATAATCATTAATAAGTTGAAATCATTTAATCTAATGCTCAGCAGCGTATCAAGATTTTATATTTTTATTATTATTGGAGAACACCATTTCCACAATGTAAACCCTTTGCCTTCTCTCCATTGTCTCCCCCAAACCAATTGAGCAGTTCTCTGTTAGTTGGATCTTTTAATTCGTATAAAAGAAATACATGAATGTTTTTCCTCCATAATTTAAGATAAGTAATTCCACAACAAAATGAGTGACTTAGTTAATGCAGTAGGAATTTACTCTTTCTCAATAAAGTAGATACAAGGATGACCATTTATTCGCTACACTGTTTCAAATATAGGTCGAGTCGGCCAAGATTTTGCCCGATATCTCATTTTTTGCCCGCTGCCGATACGATATCGGAAAATCATTCGCCCATATTGTTTGCAGCAAAAAACGGCTGATATTTGAAATATCAGCCGATAAATCGCCCGATATGAGTCGGCGCAAAATCAGCCGATATGGATTTATTTTAATTTGGTTCGTTTTTTTTGAACCTATCAGCATTGAACCTAAAACGACCCATCACCCGATTATATAAGTGTTGTTTGAAATGTTAGGGCTCGATAAAAAATGAGACTTAATTTTACTCCTTCGTGAATTGACGGAGATGACGCTTGATTTTTAGGTAAGTAGATTATACAACTTCTTATCTTATATTTTTCAATTCCATGAAATAACTTATTTATTGCACGATTCATGACTGCGTGCAAATGTATATTATTTTTTTTACCGTCTTTGCATGCATATTACGTCACATTTCTATTTGGTAGATGATATTTATGACACTAAATCAATTATTAGTTATCAATATTTCATTATATATAGTGTTTGATATGAACGCCCGATATGCACACGTATCCCCGATATCTCTCCCGATATCTGATATCCGACATGAAAAACATCCATCCAAGACGATCCTGATATCCGATATTTAGAACTTGATTGGCTAGTGCAAAGAAGTTATAGAGTTTTTACCGAGGTATATAACTGAATATTAGCAAGTCTCATGGCTGGAACTTCACAGATCCTCCTTCCAAAACCGCCTGTATCAGCAAAAAGGATCATTTAGGCTGTTGCACCCAACTACACCCTGGCATTTTAGCTAACCCCTTTTCTGTCATTAGCTTCCGTATTCTCTTGGCCTTCTCCCAGTTTCCAGTTTCAGCATAAATATTGGCCAGACGAACATAGTATCCGCTTGCTTCTGGCTCCAATGCAATACAATTTTGGGCTGCCAGCTCCGCAAGTTCAGCATTTCCATGCAATCCACAAGCAAGAAGCAAGGCGCCCCAAACACCAACATGGGGCTCCATTGGCATCTGGCGTATCAACTCATATGCTTCATCTAACCTCCCACTCCTGCCAAAAAGATCAACCATGATAGAATAGTGGTCTGCTGAGGGCGATACCTGATGTTTACTCTGCATGGAGGCAAAACACCTGCGCGCCTCTTCCACCAACCCGGTATGGTTGTATGCTGTGAGGAGTCCAAGAAATGTCACTTCATTAGGCTCAATCTTAGCTTCGACCATCTCTTTGAACAAATTAATGGCCTCGCCGGACCTTCCATTTATGCCACATCCCAGGATTATCGCACTATACGCCACTAAATCTCTCTTCTTTAACCTTTAAAAATGCTGAAAAGCCTTGTCCATGCATCCACACTTTGAATACAAATCTACAAAAGCTGTACCCAAGTGATCATCCAATTCAATCCCAATAGAAACCATATATTCCTCTACCCACGAACCAAATCTCAATTCCCCCAACTGTGAACAAGCC
This sequence comes from Agave tequilana, assembly GCA_038442645.1. Classification (NCBI taxonomy): domain Eukaryota; kingdom Viridiplantae; phylum Streptophyta; class Magnoliopsida; order Asparagales; family Asparagaceae; genus Agave; species Agave tequilana. The sequence continues at coordinate 13,925 of JAVJIF010026299.1, forward strand.
GATATAAGGCTAGAAAAGGTCATCTCATCAGGCATTACATTCCAGTCAAGCTTCCTCATTCTATTAAACAACTGAATCGCCTCTCCCGGGCACCCATTCTGCGCATAACAAGATATCATCGCATTCCAACAAAAGACATCCCGGCTTTCCATCTCATCAAAAAACACCCTTGCCGAACCAACATCCCCACTTTTCGCATACCCAGAAATCATCGTGATCCAGGAGACATTATTTCTTATCGGCATTTCATCAAATATCTTTCTCGCCATCTCTAAATCACCATTATCAATGTACCCACTAATCATCCCGTTCCAAGAAGCGGCATTCTTTTCGGTCATTGATCCGAAAAGTTCAGCAGCACGACCCATGAGCCCAGCTTTCGCATAACCTGATAGCATCGAGTTCCACGTCACCACATCTCTGACGTGCATCTCATCAAAAATTCTCCGAGCTGATTCCAACTGTCCTGATCTTAGATAAGAAGCCAGGATGGTGTTCCAAGATACAACATTTCTCACAGGCATTTCATCGAACAGCCTGCGAGCGGTCTTGACGCCGTCGAGTTTCGAGTAGAAATCGATGAGGGCAGTTTGAGCGTATACATTCGAATCGTGGCCGAGCTTTACGATTTGGGAATGGATTGCGGAGGCGAGGGGCTTGGAGGGGACGCGAGCGCAGGCCTTGAGGGCAGCGGAGACGGTGAAGGGGTCAGGGCGGTGACCAGACCCATGCATGAGAGCGTAGAGGGAGAGGGCGTGGCGGTAGCGGCCAGCACCAACGGAGGAGCGTATCGCGTCGGTCCATGAGGAGGAGTGAGCGAGAGAGGGGATTCGTTGAGGGATTCGCTTGACAACAGGCATCACAGAGGGCGAGAGAGACCAAAGAGTTAAAACGAGACCCTGCGACTGCGAGGCCTGTTAACTTAAAACTATGGGCTTTTTAGTACATAGTTTAATATTTATATTTATTATCTATCCTTTTGCTTATTTGTGCTTATCACCTTGTTCTTTTTAGTTATTCTGTAGGTGGCAACGGGTTGGATCCTACACGTTCCACATGCGGATCCATAATAAATTCCTCGAGTCTAAAAAACTCCTCTTCCCACGTTTGCAGACTCAGCACTCCCCTTTTAGAATCCAAAATATTTTCCTAACTTTTTTTTTTAGAGAGCCCAACTGCGCAATGGCACGCCACTTGGATTCGATTAAGTGACTTGGGAGAGCAAACCACCGATCTGACTACGGGGCCAACTACGAGGAACAAAATATTTCCATAACTGATTGTAAGAATTTCTCATCTTGCCTCCGAACCACACTCCTAGGTATCTACTCTAATATCTTCCGCTTTACTTCTCTTTACTGTGTTTTTATTGAATATTTTTTTTCTTAAACTATTTTTATAAAGAGAACTCGCGCAAAAATCTCCCACATTTAAAGGGCCGTTTGTTTCGCGTAAAACTCCGCAACTCAATTACCACTCACTTACTGTCCAGTTACAGTTAATTTTGTGGTCATGCAAATTTGTATTATTTTTTTATGTTAATATTAATTTTTTTAAATATTTAGCATTTTTAATATTTATTTACAATATTAAAACTTTTTAAATCACCAAATAGTTAATTTTGTGCTCAACTTTTTCACTTACGACTTACACATTACGATAACCAAACACCGTAAAATACAATACATTTTTCCACTTACAACTTTATATTACCAACCAAACACCATAAAGCTTACATGCATGTAACTCATTTACAACTGTAAAAAACTTTACCAATTACGACTTACGAATTACGGCCAGTTACGACAACCAAACAGGCCCTAAATTGAATGCAAGTGTTTCTTTGAGGCGAAAACGGGCCCAAAACCGGAGAGCCCGGCCTGTAATATTATTAATAACGAAAAATCAAATGAAAGTTTGTTATTTTGTTCTATTATTATTTTAATTTACAAAATAAAAATATGATTAATATGCAAATGGTCAATATATTTTTTTGCTTGTGCTGCTCTGTTACGTGTATTTTAATGTTGATTGGTCACTCTCTCGAGGCTATGCACCATGCATTTGATTTGTAGCCAAGAGCAGAATCGGAATTTTTCTTAGTTATTGCTGTGGGTAATTTCTTATGAAAGTTATTCATGCACCAAAATTATAAAGATGGGTAAAACAAATCTCAGAAAAGCCAACACAAATACACATATTTATGTGAAAAACCCGAAAGGAAAAAACCATGGGGAAAGAGAGAGATTCCACTATAATTATGGTGGTTACAATGGTGATTCTCTGGTGTGCTAGAGTTTCTGGATAAATTCATCTTTCCCCTCCATGTTAGAAGGGCTCTACTATTTATACAAGTAGTGTTAATTGGATAAGGCTGCAGAGTTCAGCTCTATTTAAGCACTTAACCGCTTATCTCAGAGGCGCTTAGAGCTGAACATTCATGTGTGAACTGGTTGGGGGAGAGTTCATCCTTATCTGGTAGCCTGCGTCCAGTTGTTGATGTGGTTGATCTGTTCCCGAGCGGTCTGCCGAGTTCAAATGGAGATTGAGTTTAGAGATAGAGATTCTCATAACTGATCTATCTTTTTCTTCTAACTACCTGAACCACTCGGAGTTTGAATTGAATGGGACTCCCGGTCAGATGTTCTGAAAGCGGCCACATGTCGCGCGCCTGCTTGGTGCTGGATGGACACGTGATGTGATCTCGAAGAGGTCGCAAATTGACCACAACAGATGCCCCCTCTACTTCTCTCTCTTTGAGGGAGTCAGAAATCTTCCCTCAGGAGTTATGGGCTCCCGGGAACTCTGAGAGAGAGAGAGAGAGAGAGAGAGAGAGAGAGGAGCAGATAGAGAAGGGAACTCTGGGTCTGAACTCGGGTCAATCATAGTCGCTTCAGTTCTTGTCTGTTAGTGTTGTGCGTGGCTTTACAGGCTGATAGAGTCTTAAATGTGCGTCCCATTTGCGGCAACATTGACCAAGTTACCGTCACTTTTTTGGGGGCGCGACGCTCGAGATTGGTACCGCATATCTGAAGTGGCGGTTTTGATATGACCTGTCGTGATATGTGTAGGGTCCTGAACGAGCGACTGCTCATTCCCATAGGGTTTAAAAGCAACGCTCTGAGGCCTTGGGAATTTTCCCCAAATCTCTGTCTCTTCTTCTTCTTTCTTGCCTTTTTTAGATCTCAGTCATTTTTTTTCATTTCCATTGTGATGAAGAAGGGAGAGAAATCCAGTGCGGTCGGTGGTGCGGGCAAAGAAAAGATCGCGGTGGAGAAGAAAGGAAAGAGATCTTCTTATCGCACTGGGTTTATATGGATTTTGACCCTAAGACCACAAGGCTCCATAGCCATGAGGATGTCAATCAGTATTTGGGAAAGTATGGGGTTGAACTCTCCCCTGGGATCAAGGTCGAATTCTGCCCCCCGGACACTAAATTTGGTTTTGTCTCCACTAGACGGCGGAGTTTACATGCACCCCCAGGTCCTGACGTTGGGGCTGAATCTGCCGTTGATGAAATTCGTCCGCAACGCTCTGACTTTCTACCAAATTGCCCCTTCGCAGTTGTCGAGGGTTGCGTGGCGAACAGTTCTCGGTTCGAGGCTCTCTCTATTCTGAAGGTTCCAGAGGCCTGCCAACGAGAAGTTTTCAGTACCGCCTACTCATTGAGGAAGACTAGCCAGGATTTGCGCTACTTCATGCCCGAAGGTGGGTATGACAAACTTATTGTTAATATGGTTGACAATGACCACAACATGCGTGAGACTGTGGTCCGAGTAACTGGCCCGTGGGAGGCCAGGTCGGAAAGTGATTGTGGGACCATTCTGACCACTTGGAATTTGGGTCCACTCGACCGGGGGGCGTTGCTCTCTGCAAATATAGGGTGAAGTTACGGAAGCTGATGGCCATCAACTACAATTACTGTAACTGGAGTTGGCTATTGGATCCGAACCGACATCCTGTGCCTCCCATGATCCTGAGGGTGCCTGCTTCAGGTAAGAGCCCACTTGCCTCTGAATTGGGGGAGCCTGCTCAGGAGGAAAGCCAACCAGTCACCAATCTTGGAAAGTTAAGGGTCCCGGACTGATGGTTCCTACAAAGAAGAAGAGGGCTCTAGCTCAACCTTCGCATCTTCCGCGCCTCGGGGTAAATTCTCGATTTTTTTTATTTTTCTGTTTGGGAAACTATTTCTTGATGCTTGTTTTACTTTTGAGAAGAAGTGAAGGCTTCAGTTTGACGAGTCTGATGATAAAGGGATGACGAACTTTCTCGAGCCGCGACCACACCTCCAACTACAATCACTGAACAGTTCCCTGCGGCCGAAGAGACTCGAGTTGAGCCCTCTGACCGTGTAGATGATGCTCGAGGGGCTTCGCTCGTCAACGAGGCTATTGAAGAGGTTACTACGTGCCCCTTGAAGGGGTGGAAAAGGAACTGGATGTTGGCCCAAGGTTACAATCACCCATGATTAGTGTATTTTGATGATTACAAAACATATTAGTTATTTGTACTAATAACATTTGTTGTTTAAGTGTGTTTCAGATTTCTATTCATTCTAGAAGTCTTCTCTCACAAATACAAGGATTTGGACTCAAGTCAACTCCAATTGGGCTCAAGGAACAAGTGTTGAAGATCATATGAAGAAGCCTATTGAAGATCTTGAAGTCTTAGAATCATTGTAAGAAATAGAATGTTAAAGTTTGAGTATATGAAATTTGGCTTTAGGATTTGCACACACATTTGTTTCATATATTTCCTATGTTTTGAAAATGTTTATTTCTAATTTTTATGCCTTAGTTTATATATACATGCACCAAAAGCTTTAATCTTGAAAATCTTGTTTAAAACATGTGTATAAACTATTTTCTGCATAAAACTTAGCTACATGTATTTTTAAAATATTCTTCAAAATTTTTTCTAACTCAAAACAGCCCAGTTTTTCTGTTTCAGGCAACTTCGGTCGACCGGCCCGGTCGACCGGCGATGTGTCTGGACATGCACTGTTCGTGCATGTCTGTCGGTCGACCGAACCGGTCGACCGATGGAGAGCAAATTGCTCTCGGGTTATTTCGGTCGACCGAACCGGTCGACCGGAAGAAGGAAACTGTGTTTCCTCTTTTGGGACGGTCGACCGGACCGGTTGACCGGGCGCCAACGGCTCTTTGCAGCTGTGCTGGCGGTCGACCGGACCGGTCGACCGCCAGGCCTGCAACAAGCCTAACGGCACTTTCCTCTTTGGGCAGTTCTGAAAAACTGTTTTTTATTTTCAGCTTTAACAGATTTTTGTAGAGTTGTTGGGGAGCTTTTTCAGAGAAAATAAGACAAAAAGAAATTGTTTTTAACCTATTTTCTAACCCTATAAATAGAGGAGAAGTCTCTCTTGCATTTCACCAAGAAAATCCTCAAGTTTGTGTTGTTTTCAAAAGAGAAAAGAAAAGAGTTTTAAAGCCTTCATTCCAATTCTTTTTGAGCTAGTTTTTCAGTTGTGTTTGATTGCTAATATCACTCTACAACTGAAGTTTTTCTCACCACACTTCATAGAGCCAAAAATCTTATACTCATTCTATAGTGAAGTTGTAATTGAAGTGAGAGTGTTTGTAAAAGAGTTTGAGAAATAGTGTAGTGATCTTGTTGTGATCACTTTGTTCTTGTATTCCTTTCCTTGTGGAGCAACCTCTTCGGTAGAGGTCCTTTGTACTCGGTGGAGCTCGGTGCTCGGTCTTCGGTAGACCAAATTGTAAAGGCATCCTCGGTGGATAGTGGAAACCCTTTACGGAGGTGAAGGCGGGGACTAGAGCAAGTGTGCTCGAACCTCGAAACAAATCATCTTGTTTGCGATTGCCTTTGCGTTATTCTTGCTTATAATTTCTCTTGCTTTATATTGTCTTGAATTATTTGCTTGAGAACTAACCCTTTACTTGTGCAATCTTGTCTTGTTCACTTTACTTGCTATATTGCTTGTGTGTATTTCATCATAGCATATCATCCTTTACTTGTTCGATCATATCTCATACAACACGGTTGCATTGCGCACCTCTAACCCATATCTAGGGGAATTGGGAGGAAGGAGTTCAGAACCTCGCAAGGGGTATTCGGCTTTTAGTCGTGTTTTGAGAGATCGTTGCATCACTCATTTAATTAAAGTTTAAAAAGATCATTAGATTAGCATTCACACCTATTCACCCCCCCTCTAGGTGTTTTTCAATTGGTATCAGAGCTTGGACTCTAGGATTTGGTTTAACCACCTTAGAGAAGATCCTAATTTGCTAATCATTTCATTCACATTCATATAGTAAAAATGGCCGATGGAATTAAGACCCCTCCTAAGTTTGATGGACTTAACTTTCCCATATGGAAAGTTAAGATGACCGTGTTTTTGCAATCTCTAGGTAGCCGAGTTGCAAAAGCCGTGACTAAGTCCTTTAGTGTACCCCCCGGTGACGAATCCACTTGGTCCGAAATAGAGACTAAGGAATTCGATGCCAATGCCAAAGCTCACTATGCACTTCTTCAAGCCCTAAATGATGATGACATAGCTATGGTTATACATTGCAAATCCGCATATGAGATTTGGTCACACTTGATAGTCACTCATGAGGGTACCTCACAAGTAAAGAAGGCTAAGATTGACCTTCTTCGGTCCCAATATGAAACATTTAGCATGCAAGAAAATGAAACCATAGATGATATGGTTACAAGATTTACCAAGATTACTAATGGACTCTCTTCTTTAGGTGAAGATATCAACAATGATCAAAGAGTAAGGAAGATCATCCGGGCTCTTCCTCCTTCATGGGAAGTTAAAGCAACAACCTTGAAGGAACTCAACGACAATGAAGAGATGGAGCTTATAGGTCTCATTGGGAACCTCAAAACCCATGAGATGGAAAGGAAAGCAAGGGAGGATATGGCTCCTTCCAAAAAGAAGACTATCGCCTTCAAGAGTCAAGCTACACACTCCGATGAAGATGATGAAGAAGAAGATGATGAGGAGCTCTCACTCCTTGTTAAGAATGTCCGGAGGATGTACAATAAGGCGAAGTACCAAGGTAGAAGAAGATGGCAAGGAGGCAAAGAAGAAAGGAAGATTGTGTGCTTCAATTGCCAAAGACCGGGACACATTGTGGCGGAGTGTCCGGACAAAGCTAAGCCCTCCACATCAAAGAAGCCTTACAAGAAGAAGGCTATGAAGGCAACTTGGGATTCGGAGACCGAATCCGAGGAAGAAATAGACACCGCCAACATGTGCTTCATGGCTAATGAAAGCACAAGTAAGGTAACCTCTTCCCCTTCTCATGATAATGAACTTTCTTTGGATGTGTTAGAAGAAGCTTTTGTTGAGTTGTCACAAAACTATGATTTCTTAAAGAAAAAGTATCTTAAAATGAAAAAGGATAATGAATCTTTAAGTCTTCAAGTTTTTACTCTTACAAAGGAAAAAGATGATTTGGTTTCCACTTTGGCCACTACCAAAAATGATTTTGAAAAATATAAGATTTCTTGCAAAGGTAAGGCCCCACTAATTGATTCAAATGAAGTTTCTATGCTTAAGGAAAGATTAGACTCATTAAGTGTTGTTTTGAAGGATTGTGAATTTAACAAAAAGAAAATTGAGGCTATGTTTCCTAAGAAACAAGCCCCAAAGAAAAATGCTCATGCTCATGTTCATGTTCATGCTACACAACCTAAACAACATGGCAAAACCCCAAAACATGCTCACACTACACATACACATCATGCATTCATGTATGGTAGAGTGTTCTCATGTTCACATTGTGGACGGAAAGGGCACTTAGCCAATTTTTGCTATGATAGATTAAACATATCACGTCATAATGTTTGGGTTCGAGGCACTAACTTTCAAGGACCTAAGAAAGTTTGGGTACCAAAATCAACAATTATGTTAAATGATGTAGGTACTTTCCAAATCCCAACGACGTAGAGGATTGTGGTATCTTGATAGCGGTTGCTCAAGGCACATGACTTGGGACATCAACAACTTTGCAACCCTATCAAGATATCATGAAGGTGGCACCGTCACCTTCGGAGATGACGCCAAGGGTAAAATCATCGGTATTGGTAATGTAAAACTTGGCACCTCTCCTTTAATTGAAAATGTAGTTTTAGTTGATGGCCTCAAGCATAATCTCTTGAGTGTTAGTCAACTTTGTGATAAAGGTTTTGATATTGTTTTTGATAATGTTTCTTGTAAAGTAATTGATAGAACTTCTAATGTTTGTGTATTTTCCGGTTTTCGTGAAAGTAATGTTTATATGATTGATATGTTAAATATGTCTTGTAATATTACTTGTTTGAAAGCCCTCGATGATGACTCTTGGTTGTGGCATAGGAGATTAGGGCATATTTCTTTTGATCACATTTCTAGGTTAAACAAAAAGGAAATGGTGAAAGGTATTCCTTGCTTGAATTTTGAAAAGACCGAGTTTGTGACGCATGTCAATTTGGGAAACAAGTCTTCTTTCAAGTCAATTAAGGATATCATGACATCACGTCCTTTGGAGTTAATCCATATGGATCTTTTTGGCCCTACACAAACCAAAAGTCTAAGTGGGAATAGATTTGCTTATGTTTTGGTTGATGACTTTTCAAGGTTTACTTGGGTTTTCTTTCTTGAACATAAAAGCCAAGCATTTTCGTATTTTCAAACTTTTAAGAAAAGAGTTGAAAAGAAAAAGATGTTTCGATTTTGAGAATAAGAAGTGATAGAGGAGGTGAATTCATTAACCAACCCTTTACCACTTTTTATGATGAACATGGAATAAAGCATGAACTTTCTTGTCCTAGAACTCCACAACAAAATGGAGTAGTTGAACGGAAAAATAGAACATTACAAGAGATGGCTAGGACAATGCTAAGTGAATATGGTCCACCACATTATTTGTGGGCCGAGGCCGTAAATACATCATGCTATATATCAAATCGTGTTTTCTTGTGCAAAAATACTACTAAAACTTCTTTTGAAATGTATTTTTCTAGAAAACCTAATGTTTCCTATTTTAAAGTTTTTGGTTACAAATGTTTTGTTTTAAACACAAAAGATAATTTAGGAAAATTTGATCCTAAATCTTATGAGGCTATTTTTGTAGGTTACTCTAACACTAGTAAAGCTTATAGAGTTTTCATTAGATCATCATTAACTATTGAAGAGTCTATTCATGTTAAGTTTGAGGAATCTAACAAGTTTGTTAAGAATGTTGTAGAAATAGATGCATTGGATGAAGGTTTGGAGAAAGTGACCTTGGAGGATGCTTCTACTATGGGAGACAAACCAAAGGATGATGAAGGAAGCAAAGCTAAAGTGGAAGAGGCACAAGGAAATGAACATCAAACACATGAGGTGGAGCCTACTCAACCACTACTAAAGGATTGGAGATACAATCCACATCATCCCAAGGACCTCGTCATAGGTGAAGTATCAAAAGGGGTAACTACTCGCTCTAGACTTCATGACTATTGTGGTAACTATGCATTCATTTCTCATATTGAACCCAAAAATGTCCTCGAAGCCGAGGCCGATTCATATTGGTTGCTAGCCATGCAAGAGGAGCTCAATCAATTTGAGCGCAACCAAGTTTGGCACCTTGTTCCTAGGCCCCACGATAGACCAACAATTGGTACTAAGTGGATCTTTAAGAACAAGTTGGATGAATCGGGTAATGTAGTTAGAAACAAGGCTAGGTTAGTTGCCCAAGGTTACACTCAAATCGAAGGAATCGATTTTGAAGAAACCTTTGCACCCGTAGCACGGCTTGAAGCCATACGGATGACACTAGCATTTGCCTCATATAAAGATTTCAAATTATTTCAAATGGATGTTAAAAGTGCTTTTCTAAATGGATTTATTGAAGAGGAGGTGTATGTTGAACAACCCCCCGGTTTGTTGATCCTACACATCCGGATTTTGTTTTTAAATTAGATAAAGCTCTTTATGGTTTAAAACAAGCCCCTAGGGATTGGTATGAAAGACTTTCTTCATTTTTGACTTCAAATGGTTTTAAGAAAGGTAAAATTGATACAACCTTGTTTACAAAACATGTAGAAAAAGATATTCTTATTGTGCAAATTTATGTGGATGATATTATTTTTGGTTCTACTAATGAATCTCTTTGCAAAGCTTTTGAATCATGCATGAAGGATGAATTCGAAATGTCTATGATGGGGGAACTCAACTATTTCCTTGGACTCCAAATCAAGCAAAAGAAGGATGGGATCTTCATCAATCAAGCCAAGTACACAAAGGAACTAATCAAAAGGTTTGGGCTTGAAGGATCGAAAGTAAGCAAAACTCCCATGGCAACAACTACAAAGCTTGACAAGGATGAACAAGGTAAAAGTGTAGACATTAAACTTTATAGAAGCATGATTGGTAGCTTGCTTTATTTGACGGCTAGTAGGCCGGATATTATGTTTTCCGTTTGTCTTTGTGCACGTTTTCAATCTTGTCCTAAAGAATCTCACATAATTGCGGTTAAACGCATAATTAGATACCTTAAGGGCACTATTGAAATGGGTTTATGGTATCCTAAAACCGGATTATTTGAAATGAAGAGTTTTTCGGATGCCGACTATGCGGGATGTAGGGTAGATAGGAAGAGCACAAGTGGAACATGTCAATTCTTAGGTAATTGTCTTGTATCTTGGTCTTCCAAAAAGCAAAATTCGGTAGCCCTATCAACCGCCGAGGCGGAGTATGTTGCAGCCGGAGCTTGTTGTGCACAAGTTCTTTGGATGAAACATACTCTCCTTGACTATGATTTACACTTTGATCATGTTAAAATATTTTGTGATAATACTAGTACTATTCACATGACAAAGAATGCAAATCAACATAGTAAAACCAAACACATTGACATTAGATATCACTTTCTTAGAGATCATTATGAGAAAGGTGATATTGATATTGATTATGTTTCTACCGATTTTCAACTTGCCGATATTTTTACTAAACCTCTAGATTATGCTAGATTTTCATTTATTTGTGGTGAGTTGAATGTTTGCATTATAGATTCTTAAAAATATAATTTGTTTTTCTATTGGTATTTTAACCCTTTTTGATGTATGACAAAAGGGGGAGAATAAGTTGTAATAAGTTGTTTAAGAGTTGTAATAAGTTTAAGAGTTTGATATTTTGAGCTTGTTTGAGAAGTTTGATATATGTTTGAGTTTGTTAAGATTGTTTATTTAAGTTTTTTTTACAAAACTATTTTGCCTTAAATGCTTTATGTATTGTGCTTCCATAGTCAAATTTTATACATAGCATTATTTGAGGGGGAGTTTTCCAAACTCCTCTTCCATGTTTATTTAAATAACCTATATGTTTTGTCATCATCAAAAAGGGGGAGATTGTTGGCCCAAGGTTACAATCACCCATGATTAGTGTATTTTGATGATTACAAAACATATTAGTTATTTGTACTAATAACATTTGTTGTTTAAGTGTGTTTCAGATTTCTATTCATTCTAGAAGTCTTCTCTCACAAATACAAGGATTTGGACTCAAGTCAACTCCAATTGGGCTCAAGGAACAAGTGTTGAAGATCATATGAAGAAGCCTATTGAAGATCTTGAAGTCTTAGAATCATTGTAAGAAATAGAATGTTAAAGTTTGAGTATATGAAATTTGGCTCTAGGATTTGCACACACATTTGTTTCATATATTTCCTATGTTTTGAAAATGTTTATTTCTAAGTTTTATGCCTTAGTTTATATATACATGCACCAAAAGCTTTAATCTTGAAAATCTTGTTTAAAACATGTGTATAAACTATTTTCTGCATAAAACTTAGCTACATATATTTTTAAAATATTCTTCAAAATTTTTTCTAACTCAAAACAGCCCAGTTTTTCTGTTTCAGGCAACTTCGGTCGACCGGCCCGGTCGACCGGCGATGTGTCTGGACATGCACTGTTCGTGCATGTCTGTCGGTCGACCGAACCGGTCGACCGATGGAGAGCAAATTGCTCTCGGGTTATTTCGGTCGACCGAACCGGTCGACCGGAAGAAGGAAACTGTGTTTCCTCTTTTGGGACGGTCGACCGGACCGGTCGACCGGGCGCCAACGGCTCTTTGCAGCTGTGCTGGCGGTCGACCGGACCGGTCGACCGCCAGGCCTGCAACAAGCCTAACGGCTCTTTCCTCTTTGGGCAGTTCTGAAAAACTGTTTTTATTTTCAGCTTTAACAGATTTTTGGAGAGTTGTTGGGGAGCTTTTTCAGAGAAAATAAGACAAAAAGAAATTGTTTTTAACCTATTTTCTAACCCTATAAATAGAGGAGAAGTCTCTCTTGCATTTCACCAAGAAAATCCTCAAGTTTGTGTTGTTTTCAAAAGAGAAAAGAAAAGAGTTTTAAAGCCTTCATTCCAATTCTTTTTGAGCTAGTTTTTCAGTTGTGTTTGATTGCTAATATCACTCTACAACTGAAGTTTTTCTCACCACACTTCATAGAGCCAAAAATCCTATACTCATTCTATAGTGAAGTTGTAATTGAAGTGAGAGTGTTTGTAAAAGAGTTTGAGAAATAGTGTAGTGATCTTGTTGTGATCACTTTGTTCTTGTATTCCTTTCCTTGTGGAGCAACCTCTTCGGTAGAGGTCCTTTGTACTCGGTGGAGCTCGGTGCTCGGTCTTCGGTAGACCAAATTGTAAAGGCATCCTCGGTGGATAGTGGAAACCCTTCACGGAGGTGAAGGCGGGGACTAGAGCAAGTGTGCTCGAACCTCGAAACAAATCATCTTGTTTGCGATTGCCTTTGCGTTATTCTTGCTTACAATTTCTCTTGCTTTATATTGTCTTGAATTATTTGCTTGAGAACAAACCCTTTACTTGTGCAATCTTGTCTTGTTCACTTTACTTGCTATATTGCTTGTGTGTATTTCATCATAGCATATCATCCTTTACTTGTTCGATCATATCTCATACAACACGGTTGCATTGCGCACCTCTAACCCATATCTAGGAGAATTGGGAGGAAGGAGTTCAGAACCTCGCAAGGGGTATTCGGCTCTTAGTCGTGTTTTGAGAGATCGTTGCATCACTCATTTAATTAAAGTTTAAAAAGATCATTAGATTAGCATTCACACCTATTCACCCCCCTCTAGGTGTTTTTCACTGGAGGTGTCGGGGGAGTCCTCTACTACTGAGATTGTTCCATTCTTTTCTCCTGACAGTGAGGAAGCCCTATTGTTGAATGTTCCTCTTCCTCAGGCTGTACCTTGTTCTCGAGCTGAAGAGATATATACAATTTCAAAACCAATGCAGGTATATAACAAAAAACCTGAGGTATCAACGCCTCTTCCGACTGCAACCAATCATGAGTTCTCAGCTGAGGTTCCTACAAATCAGTCACAACCTCCTATGACTGAAGTTTTTGAACATCAACAACAACCTCCTATGCCTGATAATCCTGCTCTTTCTGATCTGGATCTACCTATTACACTTTGAAGGATAAACGATCAATTATTGCATATCCTATTTTCTTTCATATCCAAAATGATCAACGAATTACCCTTTCTTTTCGTTAATTACCTTTTCTATATCTTTTATGTTTATACCCAAAACTTATCAAGAAGCTATTATGAATCCATCTTGGAAGTAGGCTATGGATGAGAAATTGTATGCTCTCCTTTTACGGGAAATTGAAACTTGGTTACTGCTCCGTCAAGGTTTGATGTTGTCCGATACAGATGGGTATTCACAGTGAAGTACTGCCTAAATGGTATAGTAGAAAATACAAGGCCTGACTCGTTGCCAAGGGTTAACTCAACTTTTAGAGGTTACTACTTTAAGACTGTTTCTCTGGTTGCTCGGCTTAATTCCATTATTGTCCTTTTTTTGTATTGCTTTCAACCAAAAGCGGCCCATAATTCTGTTGATGTGAAAAATGCTTTCTTACATGGTAGATATTTGAGAAGAAGACTATATGAAGCAACCTCCATGGTATATTGCTCAGGGGAGACTATTGTGAGCAAGTTGAAGAAGGCAATCTATAGTCTGAAATAAAGTTCTCGGGCACAGTTTGACAAGTTTAGCAGAGGAATGGTACAATAAGATTTCAGAGATGTTATTCAAATCATTCTATTTTTCTTCGTTGTGGCCTGTCTGGTACAATTGTGTTGGCTGTCTAAACTAATGATGTTTTGCTAATTGTAGCAACGAGAAGACTAAAGAGTATCTCTGTGGAGGGTAAATTTTTAAAGAATCAATTCACACATCAAAATAATGGAGAGAGAAAGTTAAATCAAAATCACAACAATTACAAACACACAGAACTTATGTGGAAACCCGGAAAGGGAAAATTCACGGGGGGAGAGGAAGAGGGAGAGGAGAATTTCACTATAATAATAGTGATTACAAGTGTATTTCTCTAGTGTGATAGGGTTTCTGGATTTCGATCATGATCCCATTCTCTTATTGAGAGGGAACTGTTATTTATACAGGTAATCTCTATAGAAAAAGGTGAGGGAGTCCCACTCAATTTGAATACTTAAAATTCTCATCTTGATGGTGGTTGAGCTGAACATCCCAATTTGATTCGAGATAGGGAGAGTCAATCTCTATCTGGTAGTCTGCGCCTTGCTATAGATAAAGACGAATAATCCCCTAGGAGCAACTGCCTCATTTGGATGATGATTAGACTTAAAGATTGATGTTTTTCTTCAATCAGTCTTTCTCTTCTTCCACTTATCTAACTCACTTAAAGTTTGAATAGGACAGAGATTCAAGATCAGTTGTTCTGAAAGTGGCCATGTGTTGGCCATCCCTTAGGGGCCAGATAGACATGTCTCACAATCTTAGGCGGGTCAGAAAGTGACCACTACAGATGCCCCCTTTGCTCTCTTCTCTTTGAGAGAAGTCGGGAACTTTCCTTGGGGGTTATAAGTTCTCGGGGACTCTAAAAGAAAGAGAGAAGCAAATAAGAATTTTGGGTTTTGACACGTGTCGATTGCTATCGTTCCAAGTTTTGTCTCGTAGTGGCGTCGTCGCTTTGTATGTTGGCAGTGCCTTAAATGTGCGTCATATTCGCTGCAATTTCGATCAGGTCATCATCGCTTTTGTTGAAGCGGCGCTCGATGGCTTAGATTTAATCCACTGTTACATGTGTAAGGCCCCGATTTGAGAGACGATTAATTTTCCTAAGATTTAAGGCAACTATTTGGGGTTTGGGCATTTTATAAAATCTCTGCACCTCCTTCTATTTTCTTGTCCTATTCTAATTTTCTGGTTCTTAGAACTCGGTTGTCTTCTTATTTCCATCGCAATGAAGAAGGGAGAGACGTCTGTCATGATCAGCGGCGCGGGCAAAGGAAAGGCTGCGGTGGAGGAGAAGGGGAAGAGAGTTTCCCATCATATCAGGATCGGAATGGACTTCGATCGGAAGACCTCCAAGCTCCGTGATCAGGAGGCGGTATATAAGTACATGGCCAACTATGAATTTCATTTGAAACTGGGGATTAAAATTAAGTTTTGCCCCTAGTGTTGATGTTTCCTTAGCCCTGCATAAAAGGGAGGGTGTATATATACATCCCCAGGTTCTGACACTGAGGCTGCCAATGATGAAGTTTGTCCGTAGTGTTCTGGCTTTTTACAAAGTCGCCCCCTCTCAGTTATCGGCGGTAGCCTAACGCACTATATTAGGATTCGAGGCCCTCTGTGATTTATATGCTCCTGAAGCGTGCCAGCTCTAGATCTTCAGCACTGCATATTCACTAAGAAAGACTATCCAAGGTGCACGCTACTTTTCCCCCCAAAGCGGGGTTGAAAAACTTATTGTCAATATGGTCAATAGCGACCTTGGTATGCAGGATACCGTAGTTCAGGTGACCAATCCGTGGGAGTCCGAATCTAAAGTTGAGCGCAAGGTAGTCCTAGTCGCCTAAAACTTGGACTTCGACTCTCATGGGGGATTTGCCTTCCACTGATGTTGAGGGTAAGATGAGGAGGTTGACGGCCATCAACTACAGTAACCACAACTGGAGTTAGTTGCTAGACTCGAACAGGCTTCCTGAACCTCCAATTATCCCGAAGGTGCCGACTTAGGGTAAGATCCAGCCTGCCTCTAAATCTAAGGAACCTAGCTACTCGGGAGTCGAGGGCCTCAAGATGAATAGTTCCCACTGCAGGGAAGAGGGCTCATGCCCAGTCTTCGCGTGTCCCAAGCCCCGAGGTAGATCCTGGCCTTCTTTGATTTTCTATTAGAAATGACTATTTCTCAACGTTTGCTTTTCTCCTACAAAAGAAATGTCGGCTCCTGTTCGATGAGTCTGATGATGAGGAGATGACAAGCTTGCTCAAAGCCACAACCTCTACTCTACTCACCGCCGTGGAGCGGTCCTCTGAGGCTGAGGAGGCTCGTGTTGGATCCTCAGACCGTGTAAACATTGCTCGGGGGCTCCATTCGTCATTGAAACTACTACAGAGGTTGTGGATACAACCTCTGAGATGCCTGTGGGACCTCCTACCATTGAGTTGCTCCTCTAGAGTGGGACTGAGAAAATCGCACTCCCGACTATGGATGAGGCCAAGCTTCCGTAAATAGTCTTGAGAGGGTGGATACTGCTGAACATCCTCAGGCTACAGAGGGTACAAGGGCAGCCGGTGGTGTCGACTCCCAGGGGACTACCACACAACCCCAAGAACTATCATCGGGATGGACTGTTACAGATCCGGAACTAGGGTTGTTCTTCCAGAGGGGTGATGTGGAGGTGGTCCTCGGGTACGGAGATTACCTCAGGAGGCTTGAGGAACTAAAAGCCGAGCCTTTGAAGTAGTGGAGACGTCATCTGAAAAATGACTTTTTGAGGGTAAGTAACCTGATATCCTTGTTTTGAGTTATTTGTTTGAGTGCCGCTTAACTTTGGCTTCCCCTTTAGAATGTGATTCTCCTTTTTTGAGCTGCTACATGATCACAGGATGCTCTGAAGGCAAGGGAGGGCGAAGTCTCCGATTTGTAACGGAGGATGAAAAAACTCAGTGCTGCAGGGCAAGTGGCAACTGAGGAGATTGGACGGCTCAAAGAATATTTGAGCCACGAAGTGGCCTTGAGCCAGGAGGAGAGGGTGGTGCAGCTTAGAGGGAAGTCGGAGAAGAAGGGGTCAGAGGTGCTAAAGAGGAACTCTGAGCTACAACAGAAGAAGTTTGCACTGCTAGAGGCCCTATAAGATCTTGAGGGGATGCGACTAGGATAAAGGAGGCAAAGGCTGCCCTGAGATCGGAAGGAGATGCTTTCGAGGAGGTGATGGACTGCCTCACTGATGACTTGAATTGGGTACAAATTTCCCTTGAGGAGGCTGAAGTATGTTAGCATGAGACTGCAGCTGATTGTCAACATGTGCTGAAGGTGTTCAAATTTAAGAAGTATAAAGAGGGGTATGAAGGCAAAAAGCGTGGGGTATCTCCGAGTTACTCACTTGATATTGGGTCCTTTCTTAGGGGTGAAGGTCAGGATTCTCTTCAAAGCAGCGCTGCCCATGCTGCTGAGGTAGAGACTTCTATGAATGCTTTATCTAACGATGCAGCACCCCAGACATCGAGCTCCCTACAGACTGCTCCCAACGCTGGGCGGGTGGTTGGTGCTTTATCTGCTACAGTAGAGGTGACCTCTATGAATATTCCGTTAAGCGATGCTGCGCCCCTGGTGACAAGCCCTCCACCGCCTGTTCCCGATACCGGGCAGGTGGCCCGAGCTGCCTCCGAGGGAGCAGCTCTTCTGGCTCTCACTTTTGAGGCCTCTCATAAACGCAAAGGTAAAGGCAAAGTGAGTGACTGAGAGTTTGCCTTGCTTAATTTTTCTACCATTGTTTGCAAAGATCCGGTGTAATGTTTTGAACGAAAATAGTTGAATCATTAGCTTTCTCCCCCTTTTGAATGTCTTATTTCCTTTGTGCTTCAAGGCTGTAACAGATGCGGGTCTGGAGGGCTTTTCTGCCCTCTAACTCATTGATTGGTGATTAGAGGGAGAGCCTTCGAGGCTGGAGATGTCCCCTGCTCGCATAGGCTTCGACGAGGTTCGTGCTTCGGGTAAGGAGCCGCTCGATGAGGTCAATGGCTCTGGATCTGGTGGAGGAGATAAAGAGATGGAAATAAACCTGAATGATAAGCTCGGATCATTGTTGAACTCCTTGAATGCATGGCGAGAGAAAGTAGTCATGGGGGAGCTCCCGGGGATTCTTGGGTTTTCTCGCCCCGTAGAGCTCAAACTACTTGATCTCCTAATCTCTCAGCTGGATTGTGAGCTCATTTCTCACAACATGACCATGGTAGGTCTCAAGAAGAAGGTGGATGAGGTCCTTCAAAAAGGGCGCGAGCTACTGGTGACGAATGCTTCACTCAGGGGGGAGAAGATAGAGCTTGATGAGAAGCTCCTGAGCTGACTTTTGGAGTTACAGAAGGCATTAGAGGAGGTGTCTGTTGACACTCTAAAAAAAGCAAGATTCCTGACTGGCCTGAACAATGTCTAAACTTTTTGACATTTACAAAAGACAAGTGACAGATAAGCTGACGACCAGTTCTGTACCCATTTCGGAGGGACAAATCAGCAACTTGGACTCTACTGATTCAGTGAAATAGACAGTGAGCCCAGATCGTCTTTGAAGAGACATAAGCAGGTCTAAAATGCTAAGATAGCTCAACACTTAGCATCGCATGAGCCCAAGGGGATAACCTCGCCTGAGAGGCTAAGTTTGTCCAACTTCACCTTGAAGCCATTCAAAGCTCTATCGGAGAGCTAACTTACAGCTTCGCCTGAAGTGCTTAGTTAACTCCGCAGAGAGTTAGCTTCGCTCGAAGCCATACACATAATCGTGCAGAAGGATGGTAGCTTCGCCACAGATGTTTATCCAGCTCCGCTGAAGAGCTTTCTTCTAACTTCGCCAGATGCTCCTTCCAGCTCCGCAGTGAGTTCGACGCGACAGCTCCGCTGCGGGTCTGTTATGGTCAACCTTTGACCAATCAAATCTCCAGATGAGATCAAATCTTCAATATCAAATCTAATCAAGATCAAATCTGATATCAAATTTGGTAGTTGTTTATCGTAATATCATGACTCTCCTAAAACAAGTAAGAAGATCAGGGGAGATCTTTTAATTATTTGGAAAGAATCAAAACAGATCAGGAGATCGAAGCTACCTGCTATTTCTAACTTCGCAGAAGCTGATTCTAGCCTCGCAGCAAGGCTACTTTCTAGATTTAAACAGATTGACTCAATCTGTTTTCAGATTTTCAAGGGACAATTATACCCCTGCTCTCCCTATAAATAGCCCACCAGGGGTACACGGAGAGGGACGGCACGCAAGAGGCGCATAAACACATGCACAGAGAGAGAGACGGCTAAATAGAGATCTATTTTCTTGTTTCTAAGAATTCAGAGAGTTCAGAGAACTGCTTCTCTAATCAGGGTGCTGATACCCTAAGATCTTCCTCTCAAGGAATCTCCGGAACCAGGCGAGAAGGAATTCCCAAGTGGAGATAGTTTGAGAAGTAACAAGAGGGTTCTACCAACCTTCTGTTCTCCAATTTCCGAACCAGGCGAGAAGGAAATCCCATCGATCGCATCGTCAAAGGGACAAAGTGGTCGCGCGCTGACCAGACTCCTGTCGGCATACTTCTCCAGAATCTCAGAGGAGATCTACTTGTAATCTTTTGTGTTACTTGTAATTTAGCTCCTCGACATTTTTTTTATAAGTTTTCCCCTTTGCTAAATCAATGGAAACAAGATGGCGACTCCGCTGGGGACTGAATTCTCCACTGTTGAGAATCAAGTGTCGCAATGTGACGAACAGACCTTCGGGTCTATCTTTGAATTCAAGGAAGCTGGTGTGGCCAGAGCCCCTCTGGCTAAATCTTTGAAGCAAGTCTCTGTGGAGACATACGAGGCTCTCTGCGAGCCTACCGCGGTCCTCTGGCGCAACAAGGAAGCAGGCCCGCAATACAAAGATCAGAATCTTCAAACTGTCACCTTCAAAAACCTAGTCATTCACTTCGACCAAGGAAAATTCAAAGAACTCCTCTCTGGGGGTGGTCTAATGCTCCATGCACGAAAGCATAGAAAGGTCTCCATGGCCAAGGTTTCAGAGCAGAAACCGGAAGCAGAATCCTCCAACACCTCCCAGCCTCGCGTGTGGCTAGTCAGGTTCCCTGCGAACCTAAGTCTCCTATTTCAAAGCAGATGTGGAGGCCAAAGCAGAAGGCTCTGTATGAAGCCTCAGGCGTAGCTACGCCACAAGTTCGTCCCTCTCGTAAAGAAAAAGGCAAGGTGCCTGCCTGTTCCGACGAGACTGCTAGCCGCGAAGTTACAACGGTGATCATGCCTTCGCC
Organism: Agave tequilana; assembly: GCA_038442645.1. Lineage (NCBI taxonomy): Eukaryota > Viridiplantae > Streptophyta > Magnoliopsida > Asparagales > Asparagaceae > Agave > Agave tequilana. The sequence continues at coordinate 34,256 of JAVJIF010026299.1, forward strand.
TAAGTCAGGAGCAGTAACTCCTCGTGCCAGCCTCGTTCTCATGAGCAAAGCTACTGTACCTCAGGGTACGCATGATGTTCACAGCCGCGAAGCTGGAACCAAAGCACCACAGCGTGCTTCGTTCCCCAGTTCTTCAAGTACTAAGCTCGCTCTTTGTAGCGAAGCTAAGGGAATGCCCCTAAGCGCTGATAGCGGTGCTTATGTAGCTTCAGCGCCCAAGGGCATTTCCAAAGCTTTTAGCCGCAAAGTTAGAGCCAAAGCACTATCTAAGGCTAATCACCTTAGCAGCAACATAGCGGATAAAGCACCACAGCGTGCTTCGCTCCCCAGTTCATCAAGCACTAAGCTCGCCCTTCGTAGCGGAGCTAAGGGATCGTCCCTAAGTGTTGACAGCGGTGCTTATGCAGCTTCAACACCCAAGGACATTCCCAAAGTTCTTAGCCGCGAAGCTAGAGCTAAAGCACTATTTAGTGCTAATTACCTATGCTGTGATGAAAAGAATAGGACGTCATTCTATGTGCAATCCAACAGAGCCTCTGTGTTGGATCGTCTAGGCCCAACTGGGTCTGACTTGCGGGAATTCTTGACAAGCAAACGGAAGTCAGAATCTTTCCAAACTTCTCCCTCCTATTGTCAACAAGTGGGATGTCAGTTGGTGACAGTCCACTCAGTCCATTGCCGGTTAGGACCAATCCCCGCCACTCCTCTAGGCCAACGATCAGTTTTTGATCGACTGTCGGTGCAAGCTCCGGTGAAACATCGCAAAAGGAGCGTATCGCGAGACCTACCCTCTGCATCCGTTAACATGATCGGAAGAGGACGAGAGCTACGTAGGGGCAGACGAGCGTCCCACGACACTCCCTACAGTTCCCAGATCCGGATTATAGCCCAGGCTTGGGCGAAGTCTTGGAACATGAAGAAGGTGTCTTCCGAAACACCAGATCTAGGGTTGAAATACCCTATAGTTATGAACAGCCATCTTCCTCAATTGCAGTAACCTCACAAGAACCAATGAAAGGATTAGTCCAATGGTCTGATGAAGAGGACGAAAACAGTGGGTATGCCTCTTCGACGACAGTCAGCTCAGTGCGAACAGACAGAGTATCAGTGAATATGGCTGATAACGGTAATGATGACCTTCATCGACGCTTGGAAGCTCAGGAGCAAACTTTCAAGATCCTACAAGAAGCTTTGGACAATATTCAACAGATGCTCGCTCAACTCCTCAATAACCAGAATAATAATGATACCGGGAGTAACCATGATGAGGAAAAACATCTTAGCAATGAACAACCAAGGACGGAGAAGTCGAAGGAGGTTCTTCTTTGGACGCTGAAGTCCTTAAAGGCATCCAAGCTCAAATCGCATCCCTAAGTCAGAGGGATGAATTAAAGAAAGTAGGGGCAGTCCGTCCTTACCCGCTGGAGTGGGATTCAGTACCATACCCACCAAAGTTCAAACCACCAACGTTACATACGTACGATGGTAAGAGCTCGCCAAACCAGCACATCTACTATTTCCGGTCTCAGACCGGTAATGTTATAGACAATGATGCTATTATAGCTAGGCTGTTCATTGGCACCTTAAAGAGGGTAGCATTTGACTAGTTCTGAAGTCTCCCTCTGGGCTCCGTCAATTCCTGGATCGACTTGAAAACCCGATTCCTTTCTCGTTTCTATGAGGACGATACCGAGGTAACCATGGACAAACTCCTCTCTACCGTACAGAAGAAAGGCGAATCTGTCCGTGATTATATTGAGCGGTTCAGAAACTTGTCTTTGATGTATCCAGCAGGGATGCCATTACCCATGCTCTTACAGACGTGCAGGCACAACTTCTTAGACCAAGTAGAGGTTCGCATGGGGCCTGTCAAAGCCCATACCTGGAAAGAACTGGTCGAGCAAGCTGAGATAGCCGAAAAGTCGGCTAAAAAGTTCGAACCATCCACCCCTAAAAGCAAATGGGGTATGAATAATAAAGGACGTGGCGATATGGCACAGTCTTCTCAAGCCAAAGGGAAAGAGACTATATCCGTAGAATTGTCAGGGGATGTTCAGTCGAAAGCCCAGAAGAGCGGCTTCAATAATCAGGAGTCTAAGTTTCCTTTGAAATAATACTCCTTCAAAGACGATCAGGTGGTCACAATATTCCATTTACTCCACAAAGGGAATAAATTGAAGCTGTCGGATGCTCGACGTCCCAATGAAATAGGACGCATGAACGATCCCAATACCGTCTCTTTCACAGGATGATTCACCATCCTACCGACAAGTTCTTTGTCCTCAAGGACAGAATTCAAGCTCTAGTCGACGCCGGAGTCCTGACACTGAAGTCAGAGCAAAAGAAAGTCACTGCAAATATGGTGACCCTCGAGTTCGGCAAAACCCCAAAGGTCACAGTTCCTGACGGGACTTATCCAATCCCTATACCACGGTTGAAGTCAAACATCCGGAAGCTAAAACTCAAGATAATAGGGGTCTGGTTCCCTTGACATTGGAGATAGGGGAAATCATGTGGATACACCCAGACCTTGTCCGAGACGAACAATGGGATTCAAAGAAGTCCAAGTCGAAGGGCAAATCTTGCAATGTCATCTCCATCCTGCCAAAGGATGACAATCTTACATCAGCTTCTCTCAGCGATTCTGAAGGGGAAAAGCACGCTTGAACGACGCAGGCTGATGTACCTCAGCCAGCAGGTACTCGATCTGGAAAATCGTACTTAAAACAGTATGAGAAAGCTACTGATGAGACACAACAGCAGACGATGTCAGTACAAATACCAGCACCCGCTTTAGTTCCAACCTAGGGAAAGGAGAAGCCAAAGGAAGTCCGGTTCGACCATATCCTGAAGAAGCCTTCAAGCCTAGGGCTTGACATGCCCTTTCGTTTTGACATATTGGCCCAGCTGGCTAATATCCCGGCTCGTATTATCATACACGAGCTCCTTCGTCTCTCAAAAGAGACAAGAGAAGCACTCAGAGATGCACTGGCCAATTCAGAGTCATTCCTGATGTACATGCCAGAAATTCCTAAAGATGACGCCCAGTCTTCTTGTCCTAAATGCCATCATGTACAATCAAAGGTACCCGCTATTACTTTCACAGCGGAAGATATGCTTCTCAAGGATAACAAGCACGATCGACCTTTGTACTACACCGGATACATCGGTTCAATATGCATTGAAAGGGTACAGGTTGATCCGGGGTTTGCACTCAGCATCATCCCTAAAAGGCTCCTCTACTTTCTCGGTATACCACTATATAGGTTGTCCGCAACCACTACAACAAATACGGTTTTAATGCCAGAAGTAGTCATCCACTTGGGAAAATTCGAATCCATTGCCGAATCGGGAGCCTGAAGTCAGAAGTGACGTGTTATGTCATTGACGCTGACACATCATATAACTTGCTACTAGGATGACCGTGGATTCACGCCAACTGGATCGTTCCCTCCACTCTGCACCAGTGCTTCAAATATATTGAAGATGATGCAACAGTACGAACTGTCTTCGCTGAGAAGCAACCATTCAAAGGAGTGGAAAATTACTTTACTGACGCTCTCCTGTATCAAGAGACCGGTGAAACATCGAAAGAATCATTGCCGGACAATGATGATAGTGGCAATGAGGCGGATTCAGAATCTGAAGCAGACATGCCAGCCGTTTTGATTGGTGAACCAATTATAGTATGTCTTAATAATCCCCAATGTAACACTCCTTCTGAAGATGAGGGTGAATGGGTAATTAATGATAATAATTCCTTTGATTATCCTGTGAGTATTGGGTTGTTTGAATCCGTTACGGATAGCTTGAAAGCTCACCTAGAGGGGGGGGGGTGAATAGGTGTAAGTGCTAATCTAGAAACTAAATGCGCTAAATGCGGAATCTAATGCAAATTTTGTAACACACTTAATACAACACACAAGTGTAGCCGAATTCCCCGTGAAGGGCTCTGGACTAACTCCTCTTAATTCCCCTAGATATGGGTTGAGGTGCTATGTGAAGCTCTTGTGGTTAAGTATAAGTGAGGCACACACACAATCAAGTCAAGCATATAAGGATGAGCAATATGAAAGATGCAAGGCAATACACAAACAAATATGATATGTATGATATGAATGAAGAATGATGCTTTGCACAAATGTAAAGAGAGAGAGTTGAGAGACAATGGATCAAACGCAAAGGCCAAGATATGTTTCGAGATTCGAGCCCCTAGCTCTACATCCCCGCCTACACCACCGTGTAGGATTTCCAATCCACTATCTCCCACCGAGGGAACCTCCACCGAGGAGGATTTGTTACAACACTAGGAGTACCGAACTCCTCTCTCAAACACCACCTCACAACCGAGGGGTAGGCCCGTAGCCAAACAACAACCACAATCACCTCTACCGAAGAGGGATACAAACCAAACTCCACCTCTCACTAGAGGGAGCAAAGCACAAGCCTCAACCTCTACCAAAGAGGGAGCAAACACCAACCATATACAACAACCTCAACCTCCACCAAAGAGGGAGCAACTCAAGAAATCAAGGGTTTACAATAGGTGGTCTCTCTCAACCACAAACCTCTTTCCTTTTTCCACAAAATAATGATCCTAATAGATTAGGATAGAAGATAGCTCAAGTGTGGAAAACTAAGTGTTTTGATCAAAGAAAACTCTTGGAAAATACTAAAAATGATATAGAGATTTTTGCTCAAAAACAATTCCCAAAACCTAGTTTCTTTGAAATAAACAAAACACTTAAAAACAAATAGAATGAATCTTTTGCTCTTTAAACACTTTTTAAAACTTGTTTTTAAAACCAGAGAATGGGAGAAAATTAGCTCTAAAAATCTTAGCCAAAATCCCAAAGAAATGGGGTTTATATAGGCCAAAACAGAAACTAGCCGTTAGGCTGATCTGGCAGCCTGACAGGCTAGCGGTCGGCCGGCCGGCCGACCGCCAACGGTCATATTTATGACCGTTGAGCCATCTCGGTCGACCGCCCGGCCGACCGTCCCTGTGGCTGCGAAACGTACACAAGCTTGTGCACGTCGGTCGACCTCATGGGTCGACCGGCCTTAGGTGCGGTCGACCCGTGCGGTCGGCCGACCTGGCCTGTCAGCCACTGTTCTGGGGCAGAAACACATGTTTAAAGCATTTTCAGAAATTCTTTTAAGTCTTGTAAAAATACATAAAAATTGTTTTAATATTTTATATTGAAACACAAACTTGTGATAAAAATTTCAAGACATATATCAACATATTCAAATCATTTTTGTGTCTTGCAAATTTTATCAAAAACTAACACTTGTATTTTATCAAACTTGGATTTTTCAATACATGAATAGGAAAGTCAAAATAAGTTTGTTTAAAAGTTAAGCATACATGTATAGAATGAAACAACTATACATATATCAATTAAACTTATTTTGATCAACTATTCATGAAAACCAAAAAACCAAACATAAAACGTGTGTGTTTGTGCACTTGAGCATATCAACTATTCTAAGCTTTACAAATGGATCTAAACACACTCTAAACTATGGATACCTAAGTCTTCTTGACGATCTCCATCTTCAAGTAGACCCGATCCAAAACTCTATCCATGTGCTAGGCAATGTGTGATCTTGAAGCTAGAGCCCTGGAATCACTTGTGAAGCTTCCAAACACCTCTTGTTGAAGCTATCACCAAACTAATATCTTGATTAATGATCTGAGACTAATAACTCAAGATTATTAGTAAACATAACTATATGAGTTAATCATCATCAAAACTAGGGTGGAAGGCCTTTGGGCCAACAATCTCCCCCTTTTGATGATGACAAAACTCATGGAGTTATATATGCAAGGATTAAAGTTAAGCTTCAAAGAAGCTCCCCCTTAACTCATGCATAAACAATTAAACAATAAATATGCAATGAATGACAATGCATATAAACAAGATGCTCTAGATACCAAATGAAATATCCAAAACAAAGCAAGCTCTAGAGACCAATTAAAATTAAACAATTAAACTTAATATATGCAAAACACAAATATGCATATATAAAACTCAAACAAACTCAAAATCTTTCTCCCCCTTTTTGTCAATCATCAACAAAGGGGTAAAAATAAAATCAAAACAAAATCTTCTCCCCTTTTTAATACAAAGAAACAATCATCAATAAAGGGTAAAGGCTTAAAGCAAAACAATAAATTTTTCTCCCCCTTTTTGTTCGAAATAAAGAAACAACAAAAAGGTTCAAAAACAATAAAACAATGTTCTCCCCTTTTTTTTGTCTAAAACAAAAAATATCAATAAGGGGTTACAATCAATTAAGATATCAATTAAAAGATATGCAAAGTAGCATCTTGATATCAATTGAAAGTAAATATAAAACAATCAATAGATGGTATATGCTATATACATTCATGAAGAGGAAGATGCTAAGTTAACTTCCCTACACATATGCATTATATGAAGAAGGGATGATAAACCCCAATTCACATAACACATATTATGTAATACATAAGGAGAGATGTGAAGCTCCCCTTACACACGTGTATCACATAAAGAAGAGTTATCAAGCTCCTCAATACAAGATACACTCAACATGAATCTATATGTAGAAGAGATGTTAAGCTCTCCTTGCATATAAGCAACATAAATCAAAAACTTTAAATTTTTCTTTAAACAAAATTTTTATTTTTGATATTAATTTAGAAAACAATGATGAGATTTATTGATACCAATTTAAAACATAAAACATCTTGATATCAAAAGTGAGTAATTTTCCTTGTAAGCACATGATACCAATTTGAAATTATATTTTATCATAAAGCAAGGGAGTGGGAATCAAATACTAATTGAAAGACAAAATCAAATTTTCTCCCCCTTTATGAAATACAAACTAAATACATGCATAAGCTTGTTTAAGAATACCAATTGAAAACAAATCAATCATTAGAAATTTTCAAGCTTAGCATAAACAAATATTTGTGCTCTAAGATATAGGAATATAGTAGGCACAAATAAAACATATATGTATAAAAAATTAGATACCAATTGACATTGATACCATTGGAATGAAAGCATACATACATAAACACATATGAGTATACAAAAGAATCAAGATTGATACCAATTGAAAGAGTTCAATGATACCAATTGACATAACAATAAAAGCATGGTATAACTCATATCAAAATGAAGAATACGAACTAGTTAAAAATAGAAAGTTTTGTTAACTAGTACGAAATCCTTCAAGCAAGGAATAAACTAAAGATAATTTTCATAAAACACATGTAAATCACATTGTACTTAAAAACACTCAATATTCAATAAAGTCCATATATGCTCATGAAAACATACTCATGAGAAATATAAAAAAAATAGTGAGTGTACAAGTAATGTGTGACAAGGCATTATGAAATTTCCATTTAAGCTCAAAATTCCTTGAAACAATGAAAATCATCAAAATTATTTAATCTTCAAGGTATATGTATGTCTTATACAAACTAAAGCATACATACATATCCAAAACACAACGAGTCCACAAAATATATGCATTAAGGCACGTGGCTCAAAAAGGATGTATATGTATAATAATAATTTGGATAAAATAGACATATACATGAAGTTAAACAAATAAACACGAAATCAAGAAAAACTAAATTTTCACCAAAAACAAATTTCATTTCAAGGTATATGTATGAATTGTCAACACAATAAGTATACATACATATCCCTAAACACAATTGAGTCTATATATATAGATTTGCATGAAAGGCAAATGACTCAAAGGGTATACATGTATATCTTAAAGTTTGGCAAAATAAACATATACATGAAATGAAAAACACAAGATCTATAAAACAAATCCAAAAATAGGAATACAAGTTTAAAATGCATGAATCATCAAAACTAGACTATACTATCACATCTAATGGGTTCAAATAAGCATTCAAGCTCAAACATATATAGATTTATTTGTGGCCCACTATATGCACAAGTATACACCTAGTTTTAATGAAAACTAGCATCTAAACAAGTAATCTTAATGTGAAGCATCAAAACACGATAAAAATCAACATGATAAACATAAACATGATTATTATGAATATCCACATGTTATTAGAACTATGATATACACAATAGCAACCAAAGTGAGAACACAAAAGAATTTATCCATATTAAACATGGGTGTCTCAAAATAACTAAACATCTATATCACAAATCTAATAAGCATGGCATTTTCATAGTAATAAAAAAAAATCAAAACATGCTATAAACAATGATATGAAAAGCATGTAAACAATAAATAAGGAGTTAGAGATTCGATACCAAAACCAAGGAGGGCACCGCTCTAGTTCTCCAAACCAAGGTGGTCCTCCCACCAAACTTCCCTTGAAAGTGATGCATCCAAAAGGATTCTCTTTAAGCACGGAACGCATCCACTCCAAGGTACGGCTACTCTCACGTCATGTGAGAGCCCACACCTACATAAAAAACAATAGGAGGGGTGGTCTTTGGTACCCATATCTTATTGGGTCCATGGGGATTAGTCCCTTCTCTAACCCAAACAAACTTCTTTGCTAAATTTGAAACATGTAATCTATCATAACAAAATTTAGCAAGTTGGCCCTTACGTCCACAATGTGTACAAGTATACACATGAGCATACATAGTGTGATGGTGTCCGTAAGGAGCATGTGTATGCCGTGGAGGGTGTGCATGAAAAGATGGAACTTGTTTCTTTCGAACCAAGGATTCCAAGCGTGTGTGGTTCATGGCACATTGGCTCATAGTGGAGCCTAAACAATCAACACTCTTCTTAAGCTTGGATATATCTTGTTCAATTAAAGAAGAGGTGGCACATGCAATAGGTGAAGTGTGTGATACTACCCTAGCACGGCAAACATGTGCTTCAATTTTATTTTGTAAAACAATATTTTTCTTTAAACAAGCATCCAAATCTTTAGAAATTGAAGCAATCTTAATTTTCAAAGAATCATTTTCTTTTAAAACAAAATTAACTTTTGAAGTTAAAGACTCATTTTCTTTAAAAGAGTTTCACTATCATTTTTAGATTTTAAAAACTTATTTTCTTTAAGTGCAAGATCAAGTTGAGATTTTAATGAATCCCTCTCATTAGCAATCTCCTCTTTCTCTTGCAAAACACAATCAAGTTTTGAAGACAATTTTTCATTTCTTTATTTAAAGCAAATGTCTTCTTTTTCAAAATATTATATTTTTCAATTAATTTTTCACAAACTATAGATAGTTCTTCATTTAAAGCATGGGCATCAATATGATCATCACATGAAGAACTAGCATCATCACTATCTAGTTGAGATTCCGAATGTACCTCAAGGGAGTCATTCCCTTGGACCATCAAGCATTGTGAGTCGGATTCTCCACTAGACTCTTCCGGTTGGATTGGCAATTGAAGCTCGGAGGTGGTGGTGGTTGTCAACATGTTCCACACTGCAAATGCGGAATCAAAGTTAGAAACACGTATAAGATAATCTTTAGATAATGTGCTTCTAATGGCCTCAAGGGCTTGTGCATTGGCCCCTATATGATTGCAATTACCAAGATAGCATTTCTTGGTAGCGGCAAGATAAACATGCAAGCCTAGGGTCTTTAGGTACATGGACATCCTATATTTCCATATGTCAATGTTGGACACATCGAATATGGGAGGTGAAAAGCAATCCATGGGTACAAACTATATGAGTGCAAACAAACAAATGCAAATGTAGATTAGCAGACAAATGGATCTTACTCCTAGGATGTTAAGCCTAAGTATCAGGAGCGTTGGCTCTGATACCAATTGAAAGCACACCTAGAGGGGGGTGAATAGGTGTAAGTGCTAATCTAGAAACTAAATGCGCTAAATGCGGAAGCTAATGCAAATTTTGCAACACACTTAATACAACACACAAGTGTAGCCGAATTCCCCGTGAAGGGCTCTGGACTAACTCCTCTTGATTCCCCTAGATATGGGTTGAGGTGCTATGTGAAGCTCTGTGGTTAAGTATAAGTGAGGCATACACACAATCAAGCCAAGCATATAAGGATGAGAAATATGAAAGATGAAAGGCAATACAAAGCAAATATGATATATATGATATGAATGAAGAATGATGCTTTGCACAAAAGTAAAGAGAGAGAGAGAGAGTTGAGAGACAATGGATCAAACGCAAAGGCCAAGATATGTTTCGAGGTTCGAGCCTCTAGCTCTACATCCCCGCCTACACCACCGTGTAGGATTTCCAATCCACTATCTCCCACCGAGGGAACCTCCACCGAAGAGGATTTGTTACAACACTAGGAGTACCGAACTCCTCTCTCAAACACCACCTCACAACCGAGGGGTAGGCCCGTAGCCAAACAACAACCACAATCACCTCTACCGAAGAGGGATACAAACTAAACTCCACCTCTCACTAGAGGGAGCAAACCACAAGCCTCAACCTCTACCAAAGAGGGAGCAAACACCAACCCAATACAACAACCTCAACCTCTACCAAAGAGGGAGCAACTCAAGAAATCAAGGGTTTACAATAGGTGGTCTCTCTCAACCACAAACCTCTTTCCTTTTTCCACAAAATAATGATCCTAATAGATTAGGATAGAAGATAGCTCAAGTGTGGAAAACTAAGTGTTTTGATCAAAGAAAACTCTTGGGAAAACACCAAAAATGATATAGAGATTTTTGCTCAAAAACAATTCCCAAAACCTAGTTTCTTTGAAATAAACAAAACACTTAAAAACAAATAGAATGAATCTTTTTGCTTTTTAAACACTTTTTAAAACTTGTTTTTAAAACCAGAGAATGGGAGAAAATCAGCTCTAAAAATCTTAGCCAAAATCCCAAAGAAATGGGGTTTATATAGGCCAAAACAGAACTAGCCGTTAGGCTGATCTGGCAGCCTGACAGGCTAGCGGTCGGCCGGCCGGCCGACCGCCAACGGTCATATTTATGACCGTTGGGCCATCTCGGTCGACCGCCCGGCCGACCGCCAGAAACAGAGAGCAGAGCTCTCTGGTCCGGTCGGCCGCCCGGCCGACCGTCCCTGTGTCTGCCAAACGTGCACAAGCTTGTGCACGTCGGTCGACCTCATGGGTCGACCGGCCTTAGGTGCGGTCGACCCGTGCGGTCGGCCGACCTGGCCTGTCAGCCACTGTTCTGGGGCAGAAACACATGTTTAAAGCATTTTCAGAAATTCTTTTAAGTCTTGTAAAAATACATAAAAATTGTTTTAACATTTTATATTGAAACACAAACTTGTGATAAAAATTTCAAGACATATATCAACATATTCAAATCATTTTTGTGTCTTGCAAATTTTATCAAAAACCAACACTTGTATTTTATCAAACTTGGATTTTTCAATACATGAATAGGAAAGTCAAAATAAGTTTGTTTAAAAGTTAAGCATGCATGTATAGAATGAAACAACTATACATATATCAATTAAACTTATTTTGATCAACTATTCATGAAAACCAAAAAACCAAACACAAAACGTGTGTGTTTGTACACTTGAGCATATCAACTATTCTAAGCTTTACAAATGGATCTAAACACACTCTAAACTATGGATACCTAAGTCTTCTTGACGATCTCCATCTTCAAGTAGACCCGATCCAAAACTCCATCCATGTGCTAGGCAATGTGTGATCTTGAAGCTAGAGCCCTGGAATCACTTGTGAAGCTTCCAAACACCTCTTGTTGAAGCTATCACCAAACTAATATCTTGATTAATGATCTGAGACTAAAAACACAAGATTATTAGTAAACATAACTATATGAGTTAATCATCATCAAAACTAGGGTGGAAGGCCTTTGGGCCAACAATCTCCCCCTTTTTGATGATGACAAAACTCATGGAGTTATATATGCAAGGATTAAAGTTAAGCTTCAAAGAAGCTCCCCCTTAACTCATGCATAAACAATTAAACAATAAATATGCAATGAATGACAATGCATATAAACAAGATGCTCTAGATACCAAATGAAATATCCAAAACAAAGCATGCTCTAGAGACCAATTAAAATTAAACAATTAAACTTAATATATGCAAAACACAAATATGCATATATAAAACTCAAACAAACTCAAAATCTTTCTCCCCCTTTTTGTCAATCATCAACAAAGGGGTAAAAATAAAATCAAAACAAATCTTCTCCCCCTTTTTAATACAAAGAAACAATCATCAATAAAGGGTAAAGGCTTAAAGCAAAACAATAAATTTTTCTCCCCCTTTTTGTTCGAAATAAAGAAACAACAAAAAGGTTCAAAAACAATAAAACAATGTTCTCCCCTTTCTTTTGTCTAAAACAAAAAATATCAATAAGGGGTTACAATCAATTAAGATATCAATTAAAAAAATATGACAAAGTAGCATCTTGATATCAATTGAAAGTAAATATAAAACAATCAATAGATGGTATATGCTATATACATTCATGAAGAGGAAGACGCTAAGTTAACTTCCCTACACATATGCATTATATGAAGAAGGGATGATAAACTCCAATTCACATAACACATATTATGTAATGCATAAGGAGAGATGTGAAGCTCCCCTTACACACGTGTATCACATAAAGAAGAGTTATCAAGCTCCTCAATACAAGATACACTCAACATAAATCTATATGTAGAAGAGATGTTAAGCTCTCTTTGCATATAAGCAACATAAATCAAAACTTTAAATTTTTCTTTAAACAAAATTTTTATTTTTGATATTAATTTAGAAAACAATGATGAGATTTATTGATACCAATTTAAAACATAAAACATCTTGATATCAAAAGAGAGTAATTTTCCTTGTAAGCACATGATACCAATTTGAAATTATATTTTATCATAAAGTAAGGGAGTGGGAATCAAATACTAATTGAAAGACAAAATCAAATTTTTTCCCCCTTTATGAAATACAAACTAAATACATGCATAAGCTTGTTTAAGAATACTAATTGAAAACAAATCAATCATTAGAAATTTTCAAGCTTAGCATAAACAAATATTTGTGATCTAAGATATAGGAATATAGTAGGCACAAATAAAACATATATGTATGAAAAATTAGATACCAATTGACATTGATACCATTGGAATGAAAGCATACATACATAAACACATATGAGTATACAAAAGAATCAAGATTGATACCAATTGAAAGAGTTCAATGATACCAATTGACATAACAATAAAAGCATGGTATAACTCATATCAAAATGAAGAATACGAACTAGTTAAAAATAGAAAGTTTTGTTAACTAGTACGAAATCCTTCAAGCAAGGAATAAACTAAAGATAATTTTCATAAAACACATGTAAATCACATTGTACTTAAAAACACTCAATATTCAATAAAGTCCATATATGCTCATGAAAACATACTCATGAGAAATATAAAAAAAATGGTGAGTGTACAAGTAATGTGTGACAAGGCATTATGAAATTTCCATTTAAGCTCAAAATTCCTTGAAACAATGAAAATCATCAAAATTATTTAATCTTCAAGGTATATGTATGGCTTATACAAACTAAAGCATACATACATATCCAAAACACAACGAGTCCACAAAATATATGCATTAAGGCACGTGGCTCAAAAAGGATGTATATGTATAATAATAATTTGGATAAAATAGACATATACATGAAGTTAAACAAATAAACACGAAATCAAGAAAAACTAAATTTTCACCAAAAACAAATTTCATTTCAAGGTATATGTATGAATTGTCAACACAATAAGTATACATACATATCCCTAAACACAATTGAGTCCATATATATAGATTTGCATGAAAGGCAAATGACTCAAAGGGTATACATGTATATCTTAAAGTTTGGCAAAATAAACATATACATGAAATGAAAAACACAAGATCTATAAAACAAATCCAAAAATAGGAATACAAGTTTAAAATGCATGAATCATCAAAACTAGACTATACTATCACATCTAATGGGTTCAAATAAGCATTCAAGCTCAAACATATATAGATTTATTTGTGGCCCACTATATGCACAAGTATACACCTAGTTTTAATGAAAACTAGCATCTAAACAAGTAATCTAACATGAAGCATCAAAACACGATAAAAATCAACATGATAAACATAAACATGATTATTATGAATATCCACATGTTATTAGAACTATGATATACACAATAGCAACCAAATAGTGAGAACACAAAAGAATTTATCCATATTAAACATGGGTGTCTCAAAATAACTAAACATGTATATCACAAATATAATAAGCATGGCATTTTCATAGTAATAAAAAAAATCAAAACATGCTATAAACAATGATATGAAAAGCATGTAAACAATAAATAAGGAGTTAGAGATTTGATACCAAACCAAGGAGGGCACCGCTCTAGTTCTCCAAACCAAGGTGGTCCTCCCACCAAACTTCCCTTGAAAGTGATGCATCCAAAAGGATTCTCTTTAAGCACGGAACGCATCCACTCCAAGGTACGGCTACTCTCACGTCATGTGAGAACCCACACCTACATCAAAAACAATAGGAGGGGTGGTCTTTGGTACCCATATCTTATTGGGTCCATGGGGATTAGTCCTTTCTCTAACCCAAACAAACTTCTTTGCTAAATTTGAAACATGTAATCTATCATAACAAAATTTAGCAAGGTGGCCCTTACGTCCACAATGTGTACAAGTATACACATGAGCATACATAGTGTGATGGTGTACGGAAGGAGCATGTGTATGCCGTGGAGGGTGTGCATGAAAAGATGGAACTTGTTTCTTTCGAACCAAGGATTCCAAGCGTGTGTGGTTCATGGCACATTGGCTCATAGTGGAGCCCAAACAATCAACACTCTTCTTAAGCATGGATATATCTTGTTCAATTAAAGAAGAGGTGGCACATGCAATAGGTGAAGTGTGTGATACTACCCTAGCACGGCAAACATGTGCTTCAATTTTATTTTGTAAAACAAAATTTTTCTTTAAACAAGCATCCAAATCTTTAGAAATTGAAGCAATCTTAATTTTCAAAGAATCATTTTCTTTAAAACAAATTAACTTTTGAAGTTAAAGACTCATTTTTCTTTAAAAGAGTTTCACTATCATTTTTAGATTTTAAAAACTTATTTCTTAAGTGCAAGATCAAGTTGAGATTTTAATGAATCCCTCTCATTAGCAATCTCCTCTTTCTCTTGCAAAACACAATCAAGTTTAGAAGACAATTTTTCATTTTCTTTATTTAAAGCAAATGTCTTCTTTTTCAAAATATTATATTTTTCAATTAATTTTTCACAAACTATAGATAGTTCTTCATTTAAAGCATGGGCATCAATATGATCATCACATGAAGAACTAGCATCATCACTATCTAGTTGAGATTCCGAATGTACCTCAAGGGAGTCATTCCCTTGGACCATCAAGCATTGTGAGTCGGATTCTCCACTAGACTCTTCCGGTTGGGTTGGTAATTGAAGCTCGGAGGTGGTGGTGGTTGTCAACATGTTCCACACTGCAAATGCGGAATCAAAGTTAGAAACACGTATAAGATAATCTTTAGATAATGTGCTTCTAATGGCCTCAAGGGCTTGTGCATTGGCCCCTATATGATTGCAATTACCAAGATAGCATTTCTTGGTAGCGGCAAGATAAACATGCAAGCCTAGGGTCTTTAGGTACATGGACATCCTATATTTCCATATGTCAATGTTGGACACATCGAATATGGGAGGTGAAAAGCAATCCATGGGTACAAACTATATGAGTGCAAACAAACAAATGCAAATGTAGATTAGCAGACAAATGGATCTCATTCCTAGGATGTTAAGCCTAAGTATCAGGAGCGTTGGCTCTGATACCAATTGAAAGCACACCTAGAGGGGGGTGAATAGGTGTAAGTGCTAATCTAGAAACTAAATGCGCTAAATGCGGAAGCTAATGCAAATTTTGCAACACACTTAATACAACACACAAGTGTAGCCGAATTCCCCGTGAAGGGCTCTGGACTAACTCCTCTTGATTCCCCTAGATATGGGTTGAGGTGCTATATGAACCTCTGTGGTTAAGTATAAGTGAGGCATACACACAATCAAGCCAAGCATATAAGGATGAGCAATATGAAAGATGTAAGGCAATACACAAGCAAATATGATATATATGATATGAATGAAGAATGATGCTTTGCACAAATGTAAAGAGAGAGAGAGAGTTGAGAGATAATGGATCAAACGCAAAGGCCAAGATATGTTTCGAGGTTCGAGCCCCTAGCTCTACATCCCCGCCTACACCACCGTGTAGGATTTCCAATCCACTATCTCCCACCGAGGGAATCTCCACCGAGGAGGATTTGTTACAATACTAGGAGTACCGAACTCCTCTCTCAAACACCACCTCACAACCGAGGGGTAGGTCCGTAGCCAAACAACAACCATAATCACCTCTACCGAAGAGGGATACAAACCAAACTCCACCTCTCACTAGAGGGAGCAAACCACAAGCCTCAACCTCTACCAAAGAGGGAGCAACACCAACCCAATACAACAACCTCAACCTCTACCAAGAGGGAGCAACTCAAGAAATCAAGGGTTTACAATAGGTGTTCTCTCTCAACCACAAACCTCTTTCCTTTTTCCACAAAACAATGATCCTAATAGATTAGGATAGAAGATAGCTCAAGTGTGGAAAACTAAGTGTTTTGATCAAAGAAAACTCTTGGGAAAACACCAAAAATGATATAAAGATTTTTGCTGAAAAACAATTCCCAAACCTAGTTTCTTTGAAATAAACAAAACACTTAAAAACAAATAGAATGAATCTTTTTGCTCTTTAAACACTTTTTAAACTTGTTTTTAAAATCAGAGAATGGGAGAAAATCAGCTCTAAAAATCTTAGCCAAAATCCCAAAGAAATGAGGTTTATATAGGCCAAAACAGAAACTAGCCGTTAGGCTGATCTGGCAGCCTGACAGGCTAGCGGTCGGCCGGCCGGCCGACCGTCAACGGTCATATTTATGACCGTTGGGCCATCTCGGTCGACCGCCCGGCCGACCGCCAGAAACAGAGAGTAGAGCTCTCTGGTTCCGTCGGTCGCCCGGCAGACCGTCCCTGTGTCTGCCAAACGTGCACATGCTTGTGCACGTCGGTCGACCTCATGGGTCGACCGGCCTTAGGTGCGGTCGACCCGTGCGGTCGGCCGACCTGGCCTGTCAGCCACTGTTCTGGGACAGAAACACATGTTTAAAACATTTTCAGAAATTCTTTTAAGTCTTGTAAAAATACATAAAAATTGTTTTAACATTTTATATTGAAACACAAACTTGTGATAAAAATTTCAAGACATATATCAACATATTCAAATCATTTTTGTGTCTTGCAAATTTTATCAAAAACCAACACTTGTATTTTATCAAACTTGGATTTTTCAATACATGAATAGGAAAGTCAAAATAAGTTTGTTTAAAAGTTAAGCATGCATGTATAGAATGAAACAACTATACATATATCAATTAAACTTGTTTTGATCAACTATTCATGAAAACCAAAAAACCAAACACAAAACGTGTGTGTTTGTACACTTGAGCATATCAACTATTCTAAGCTTTACAAATGGATCTAAACACACTCTAAACTATGGATACCTAAGCCTTCTTGACGATCTCCATCTTCAAGTAGACCCGATCCAAAACTCCATCCATGGGCTAGGCAATGTGTGATCTTGAAGCTAGAGCCCTGGAATCACTTGTGAAGCTTCCAAACACCTCTTGTAGAAGCTATCACCAAACTAATATCTTGATTAATGATCTGAGACTAAAAACACAAGATTATTAGTAAACATAACTACATGAGTTAATCATCATCAAAACTAGAGTGGAAGGCCTTTGGGCCAACATAGCTCTCTGCACATGCCTTTACCTAGAGCAAGTGTGTCCGGCACACCCATGCAATCTGTAGAAGGGGCCTTTTTAGTGATCCCTCCATCCAAAGAAGGTCAGTTACCCATAATATTTGGTAAAGCCCAACCACGAGGGTCCACACCCATAGATTCAAGTTCAGACTCAGATACCCCACAATTTTTCCACTATGCGCGACCAGCGCACCATATGATGAAGAAAATGGGATACAACCTAAAACATGGAGAGGGCCTGAATTTCAAAAAAGGAAGGCGTAGTTTGCTGCGTAACTTTGTGCCAAAAGGGAAACCTGCAAATTACTATGATAACAAACGCAGGGGTTGGGATACGTTATACCCACACCACCAGCAACGGTTCAATTCAGGGATGGCGAACTGATTCCATCACATTCTGCCTCTTCCTCCGAGTGGGACTCAGATGTCAGTGTGGGAATGATGTTCGAGAATCTCATCGTTAATATGACTTCAAGCAGTCAATTGGAGCCAGCGGAAGCTACTGATGAGAAACCATGGGTTCAACAATTAGATCTCCAATGGGAAAAGTGATTCGAACTGCGCGAAGCACCTACTGAAGACAAGGTGATGCAGGTCAACTTGGGTAGTCAAGATCACCCTAAACCCATCTTTATAAGTGAGAGCTTATCACTTATGGAAAAGAAGAATTAATAATACTCGTAAAGGAGTATATAGACGTCTTCGCATGGAACTACGAAGACATGCCCGGACTGATCCACAAGTAGCCATGCATCGTCTAAATATCAAACCTGACACCAAGCCAGTCAAGCAGCAATAACGTCGGTTTCGCCCGAACATTATTGAGGCTATTGAAGTCTAAGTTCATAAGCTCATTGCATGTGGCTTCATACGGAGGAACAACATCCAGATTGGGTTGCTAATATCGTTCCCGTCCTCAAGAAGAATGGAAAAATACGAATCTGCATCGACTACCGTGATCTCAATACAGCTTGTCCTAATGACGAATTCCCACTGCCCATCACCGATGTCATGATTGACAATACCTGTGGATTTGAAAGAATGTCTTTCATGGACAGCTTTTCAGGGTACAATCAGATTAAGATGTATCCCGACGACGAGAAGCATACTTCGTTCCGAATACCTTGGGGTATACTGTTACACTGTGATGCCCTTCGGGCTAAAGAACGCCGGATGCTCCTATCAGAGGACAATGAATACAATCTTCCGCGATCATTCTCTGAAAAACGGTAGAATGCTATGTCGACGACATTGCTGTCAAAAGCCGCAATAAGAATGACCATCTTCATGACTTGAGAACGATGTTCGACATAATGCGGGCTCATCAACTGAAGATGAATCCGACAAAATCCTTCTTGGAGTTTCGAGTGGCAAGTTCCTTGGGTTCATTGTTACATCAAAAAGAATTCATCTTGACTTGGACAAAGTCAAAGCCATTCAGGACATGCATCCACCTAGGAATCTCAAAGAGCTTAGAGGCTTGCAAGGTAGACTGGCTTATATTAGAAGATTCATCGCAAATCTCTCAGGCCGCTGTCACCGTTCACCGACTCATGAAAAAGGGTGCTCCTTTGTATGGGATCAAGCTTGTCAGGAAGCTTATGAGGATATCAAGGGATATCTCACAAAACCTCCAGTCTTAGTGGCTCCCACATCAGGGAAACCATTCTTGATTTATGTGAAAGTTATGGACCATTCTCTTGGTGCCCTGCTTGCTCAAAAAGACGACAATGGTCACGAACAGGCCATTTATTATCTGAGCAGGACTTTGATAGGGGCGGAATCTCGCTATAATCCTATTGAGAAGGAGTGCTTAGGTCTTGTCTTTGCCGTTCAGAAGACACGACATTATTTGGTCGGCCAAACCATACATGTCATCTCCAGAGTGAATCCTTTGTGTCTTCTCATGATGAAGCCAGGATCATTGAATTCAAGATTAGCTAAATGGGCGCTTCTTTTGTCTCAATACGACATACTTTTTATCCCTCAAAAGGCGGTTAAAGGCCAGGCCCTCGCAGAGTTCTTGGCTGCTCATCCAGTTCCGAAATACTCAAAACTTCATGAAGACATTCCAGATGAAGTCTTTGAATCTAATATAACTTTAGAAGACGAAGTATGGTAGATGTTCTTCGATGGAGCATCATGAATAGGCCCTAAAGGCAGGATCATTGCCGACGTGGGGGTTGTGTTTATCTCTCCACAAAATCACGTCCTTCCTAGAGCATTTTCTCTGACGGAATCATGCTCCAACAATGTAGCGGAATATACTGCTCTACTCATTGGTCTTCAGCTCGCCCACAGAATGGGGGCAAGCTACCTTGAAGCTTACGGCGATTCAAAACTGATTATCAATCAGGTTAAAGGCGAATATGAGGTCCGTCACGAGGATTTGGTGCCTTATTGTCACACAGTCATCGAATTGGCTAATCTGTTTGATGGCTTTTACATCGGGCACGTATCTCGATCTCAGAATACTAAGGCGGATGCTCTTGCTGCATTAGCAACAACACTAGCATTGCCAGTCGACACCGAGTATCACCTTACAGTGGCGACTCGACACCTTGTCTGCTCTAAACATATGTTAAGAACCAGAGAGATTTATAATATCTCGACAGATCTTGAGCCAAGAGATTGGCAATTTTCTTTCATCGAGTATGCTCTACACAGTCTGCTGCAGACAATCCTAAAGAAGCGACATCTATCAGACGAAGGTCTCTCCATTTTTACTATGATCCAACTCTGAAGACACTTTACCGTCGTTCATATGATGGTATCCTTCTCCGTTGCCTTTCTAATTCAGAGGCACAGGAAGTGCTTAAAGAAGCACACGACGGTATATGCGGAGCGCATCAGCCAGGTCCAAAACTTAAAGACAGATTGCATAGGCTTGGATATTATTGGCAAACCATGATAGCCGATGCTATCCAATATGAACGAAGGTGTAAAGCTTGCCAAGTTCATACGGACTTCATACACCAGCCTCCAGAGTTGCTCCACCCAACTGTTACTTCATGGCCATTTGAAGCATGGGGAATGATGTCGTAGGCCAATCAGCCCCTCTTCGACAAAAGGACACCGGTTTATCCTGGCAATAACCGATTATTTTTCAAAGTGGGCGGAAGCTATACCACTGGTTGAAGTCAAAACTTCTAACGTGGTTAATTTCATTAAACACTATGTCATCCATCGATTCGGTATCCCTAGGCGAATCATCCACGATAACGGTCCCCAATTTGCAAGCCAGGTGTTCTATCGGTTCTGCGATAAATACCGAATTCAGAATGTGACTTCAACTGCTTATAATCCCGCAGCTAATGGTTTGGCAGAAGCATTCAACAAAACAATCATCAAGTTACTAAAAAAGTTCGTCTCCTCGAATAAGCGAGATTGGAATGAGAAGCTTAGTGAATGTCTTTGGGCCTACCGAACCACGGTACGGACCCCGACAGGCAATACGCCTTTTTTTCCTAGTATACGGGTGTGAAGCAGTCATATCGCTAGAAATCCAGAGCCGTCATTACGAGTCGCTCTGATCATTAAGATCACATCAGAGGATAATGATCGGTTGCGTCTTTAAGAGCTCGAAGCCCTCGATGAGAAGCGGTTACAAGCTCAGTAGCACATTGAGTTATATCAAGCTCGGATCTCAAAAGCCTTCAATAAGAAGGTCAAACAAAGAGTCTTCCAGAAAGGAGATTTGGTTTTAGCCGTCAGACGACTAATGATCATGACGCACAAAATCAAAGGCAAATTTCAGCCCAAATGGGAGGGACCGTTTGTAATAGAAACAGTCTATTCAAACGGAGCATATCGCCTTATGACTTCAGATGGTGATTTACTCATGATGCCGATCAATGGCAAGTTCTTAAAGAAGTATTATCCTTGATTAAGGGTCCTCATGATCAAGTTAACATTACACCTCTGATCAAGACCTTCAAATCTAAGATATGCAGAAGGAGCGCCCCTCTCTTCCTCCAAATGAGATCATACACCATAAACCAGTAGGAAGCTGATCATACATTGGTTGTCTCAAAGAAGAATCAAGGTTACACATGCACTAACCAAATGATCCAACACCTTAACGGTTAAGGATAGAGGAAAATGTTGGCCTTTAAGCCCAACATAAGTCCTCGACAACTCATCATGCTGAGGGGAATAGCATGGCTAGCCTGACTCAAACGGTAGTTGGTAAAGGCATATCAAACCCGTTGACAGCTGAGATTTGCTAAAAATCCTAAGGGACCTGTTCCCATTTGATCCCCTGTCTAAAATCACTTACTAATTCTCATCCATAGAATGGTAAGATCACATATAAAGAATGACCAATCCACTCGAATTACTGCTATGTTTAAACACCTCTAACAGTAAATGAATCTCTCAGGTCAAGTTAATACCACACTTTCGACCAAAGTTGCTCATACCGCAAATCCATTTCGCTGTTAAGTTAACATTAAACCTATGACAGTGATCTCCTCATTTCTCTCAATAAGAACGAGACCTTTTCATGCTATGTTTAACACTACACCTCTGGCATTCATTCGCTATTAAGTTAACATTAAACCTATGACAGTGATCTCCTCGTTTCTCTCAATAAGAATGAGACCTTTTCATGCTATGTTTAACACTACACCTCTGGCATCCATTTCGCCATTAAGTTAACATTAAACCTATGACAGTGATCTCCTCATTTTCTCTATGAGAATGAGACTTTTCATGCTATATTTAACACTACACCTCTGGTATCCATTTCACTGTTAAGCTAACATTAAACCTATGACAGTGATCTCTCGATTTTCGCAATGAAAATGAGATCTTTCCGTGCTATGTTTAACATTATACCTCTAGCATGCATATCTTTTTGTCAAGTTAACATTACACTCTGACAAATTGCTTTCCGAATCCCTACGAAGTTCTTTTTGTCACGTTAACATTACACCTCTGACATATGATCTTCTATGGAATCCATTTCCCAGCTCCCCAGCAAGTTTCTGAGTCCCACTCAGTCTTTGGTGGACTTTTCTGGTTGTCACGTTAACAATATACCTCTGACAATTCTTTGAAATCCTAACAAAATTTTGAGCTTGGTGGTTTCTCAATCGGTTACGTCATTGCGACCTCTGAACCGGCAGATAGCCAAGTCTCATCCTTCAGTCTGGCAAGGACTATTTCTTTGTCATCATATGACAATTTTGAGCTTGATGACTTCTCAATCGGTTACGTCATTGCGACCTCTGAACCGGCAGATGGCCAGGTCTAATCTTTAGTAAGGACTATTTTCTCAAATGGCTGCAATACAACTTGAAAGCAAGAATTCAAAGCTAAAACAAGTTGGAAATACAACAGGGGAGTCAAAATAAAATCACTTTTTATTGATTCCAAAAGAGGGATACATGAATGTACAGATTACAAGCTATGACGGTGCTTCATAGGACTTAATCCATTCTTCAAGAGTGGCCAGCCTAGTCTTTCTCTCTTCCAGCCCTGATAAGTGTCTGCGACCTCAACTCGGCCTCATTAAAGCTCGCCGTCTGGGCCAAGCGAGCTTCAATTTCAACCAAGGTTTCCCTCTGTGCTAGCTCCTGCCGCAAGACTTCGTCATGCTGGGCCTTAAGCTGCTCAAGCCGAGCAGTCTCTCAAGACGCACTGGTTCAGCCTTGGACAAAAGGAGATTAGCCTTCCTGATCATTTCCTTGGCCTTTGCAATTTTATTCTCAGCGTCAAGAAGAGCACTACTAGAAGCATCTATGGCATCCCCGAACTCTACTTTCCTTGTCTCCAAGGATTTTAAATCAGAAGAAATGGCCTTAGTCTCCAAGGATTTTAAATCAGAAGAAATGGCCTTAGCAGCTTCTGGAGCAGCGAGATGAGCTTCATGCATCTGAGCAACAAGGTGTAAATCACCTAGAGGGGAGTGAATAGGTGATGGCTAATCTAATGGTTAATTATTGCTGAATTAAAAACTTATTACACTAAACACTACGTATAACACAAGAGTGTAGCCGGATTCCCCGTGAAGGGCTCTGGACTAACTCCTCAAGATTCCTCTAAATAAGAGTTGAGGTGCCGATTGGCTCTCTTGGTTGAATACAAGTGTTAGCAAACAATCCCCAAGCATACAACAATAAGCACACAATGTATATCAAGCATATAATTATAAAGACAATAAAGCATGCAAGATATAAACAAGTAAGAGAGAGAGAGAGCAATCGCAAACACGGGATATTTGTTTCGAGGTTCGAGCACACTTGCTCTACGTCCCCGCCTTCAACACTATGAAGGATTTCCACTAGAATCGATCCCACCGGATCACTCGGTGTCGCAACACCTACAAGGTGAGTTCACACTTGAACTCTTGGACTCTCTAGTCCTGTACACACCGCAAGCCCACAAGCTCGCCGAGGCCGCCCCTCAAACACTGAGTTCACACACGAACTCGAAACACCGTGAACCCGCAAGTCCGCCTCCTTAAAGTACAAGAAAAGAACTTTGGTGATCACAACACTTTGATCACCTAAAATTCTCTCACAACAAAGATCCCTATAGGATAGGTATAGCAATGGATAGCTCAAGTGTTGTGTGAGAAAACAAGGATTGAAATGGTGGAGGAAAACTCAAGAAAAATCACTTTGAAAACACTCTTGATAAACTCCCCTTTTAATTGAAAATATTGCTCTAAAAACTTGTGGATTTAAACCACTGAAATGAGTAGGAAAAACTAGCCCAAAACTCTTCTTCAAATCTTATATAAAACAGCCCCCAAAAGCCCCAATTTATAAGGCTAGAAAAACTAGCCGTTGGGAGCCAGATTGGCCTGTCGGTCGACCGCCCGGTCGACCGGCCAACGGTCAGAATTCTGACCGTTGAGCCAGCGGTCGACCGGCCGGTCGACCGTGGCACTGGAACAGAGAGCAGAGCTCTCTACCGTCGACCGGCCCGGTCGACCGGTGCTTTCTAGAGAGCAGAAGCTCTCAGCGGTCGACCGGGTCAGTCGACCGGCCCTCCAGCAATCCTGGTGTGCACGTTCTGTGCACGTCAGTCGACCGACCCGATCGACTGACTTCAAGCTCGGTCGACCGGTCCGGTCGACCGACAGAAGCCAGGTCAGGACATTATAGGGATCAAAAACTTGGTCATTTTAGCTCAAATAAAATCCCATAAAATCACCAAAAATATACAAAAATAGTTTAACATTATACTTTGATAATCAAACATGCTTGAGCAAAATCAAGACATGTTACAAAACAATTTGAACTATTTTTGTAACTTGGAAATTTTGGCTAAAAATGAAAACTGTATTTTTTCAAAATTAGTTTTTCCAAAACTTCTCCAAATACAAAAAAAGATATTTTAAACTCTTTTAAAGCATAGAGTGAATGGATATGATCCACTACACATACATGGTGAAATATCTATGTTTTGACATTAAGCACTAAATATGATTTTGGTTAAAACATATAAACTTTGAATACCAAAACCAACCGGTATTTTTCTAAAAGAAAAACTCTTTTGTATTTTTATGAAAAACTTATCTAAATCAAGAGTGTGTGTGTATATAGTATACTTGAGCAATCCACCAACTATTCTATCCTTTACATTTTATCTAAAAACAAAATCTTATAAAAACAAAGCTAGACTCAAGTCTTGATCATGAAGGTCTTCACTTGAAGTCTTCTCATCTTCTTGACTTGGTCCAAACACGATCCATAGAGGTAGACTCCTCTTGAGTACTAGATGTGGTCTTGATGCACAAGCTCTTGAATCAAACAGTGCTAGCTCCAAAACTTGACTTTAAATCCTTTGTTGAAGCTACACACCTACTAAGATCTTGATCACAAATCTGAGACTAAATAAACACAAGATCATTAGTACTATAACTACATGAGTTGATCATCATCAAAACTAGAGTGATAGGCCTTTGGGCCAACAATCTCCCCCTTTTTGATGATGACAAAACTCATGAAGTTATATATGCATGGATTAAGTAAAGCTTCAAAGAGCTCCCCCTTAACTCATGCATAACAATAAATAATAAATATGTAATGAAGCATATAAACATGTATGCAAATACAAGGAGATAAACATGCATGAAACACATCAAATTCTTTTTCTCCTATTTGCAAAACAAAACATATATGCATACATAAATCCTTCTCCCCCTTATGGATAAAGCAAGAAAAACATGCATATATACCAAATACTTCTCCCCCTTTTTGTCAATCATCAACAAAGGGATTAAAGTAAAAACAAAATTCTCCCCCCCTTTTTGTTCGAACAAAGAAACAATAAAGGGTGAAATCAAATCAATCAATAAAAGATATATGCGATTTACATTCATGAAGAGGAAGACGCTAAGTTAACTTTCCTACATATATGCATTACATGAAGAAGGGATGACAAGTCCTAACTCACATAACGCATATATATAATGCATAAGAGGAGATGTGAAGCTCCCCCTACACACGTGTACCGTATAAAGAAGAGTTGTCAAGCTCCTCAATATAAGATACACTCAACATGAATCTATATGTAGAAGAGATGTTAAGCTCTACTTGCATATAGGCAATACAAATCAAAACATTTTTAATTTTTCTTATTCAAAAAAATTTTGAATTTTTCTTAATAAAACAAATTTTAAGATATCTTATAAACAAAATTTTTTTAAAGGTACACTTATAATCAAATTTTAAGATACCAAATTGTAAATAATCATTACAAATTTGAATTTTAATCAAAAATAGAATCATATTGATACCAATTGAAAATTATTGCATATTTTTGATTTAAAAATAATGCATAAGCTTATTAAAACAATCAATTGAGATACCAATTGAAAATAAGGATTTGAATTAAGCTTAGCATAAACATACTTTGTGCTTTAAATATGTAAATCGATTTAATCAAGCACAAATAAATCATATATATGTATGAAAATGAAAATATCAATAGAAATTGATATTATTTGAAATGAAGCATACATATATAGAAAACAAAATATGAGTATATACAAAATAAAAATACCAATAGAGATCAAGTATATAACTCATAACCTACCACCCATTATATGCTCAACATAAAAGATTTTTCAATTAAGCTTACAAGGCATACTCGCCCATCCATCCTCCCATAACGGAGTTGGTAGGGGTTTCAAAAATAGGATTTGAAAATATTTTTATAGTGAAAAACACTACCAAATTGAAGAATAAATAACTAGTTAAATTAATTTTTAAAAAACTAGTTAAAGATCCTTCAAAACATGAAATCAAATCATATATTTTTCATGAAGCATACTAAATACATAAGAATTGACACTCGAAATCTATAAGGCTCAAAAAGAAATCATAAAATAAGTCATGAATAACAAATAAAGTGTGAGTGTACAAGAATCATGTGTTTAGCATTTTCCATGAAGATAATCAATGAAACTCAAAACATAAATATCATTTTATCAAACAAATCATGAAAATTCATTTTTCATTTTAAAACAAACTTCTAGGCATATGTATGATTTATCCAAAACTAATAATATGCATACATATCCCAAACATAAAAAGAGTCTATGATATAGTTTGCATGAAGACAAGAGACTCAAGAGACATACATGTATATTTATTAGATTTGAATACAAAATACATATACATGAAGTAAAACATGAAAATAGGCAAAACAAGTGTAAATGAGAGAATCATCAAAACTAGGCTGTACATGTACATATAGTGAGTACAAATGAACAATGAAGTGCAAACATATATGAATCAATTTGTTGCTCACTACTTGTACATGTATAATCCAAGTTTTAATAGAATCTACATCTAAACAAGTTATATACCTCATGAAGCACAAAAATATGAACATGCTTAAAAATATCATATATAAACAAGAGTGTAGCCGGATTCCCCGTGAAGGACTCGTTAACTGAAGACTCCAGATCTGAATGACTAAGACGGCGCCATTCGTCCACATCCCTCTCGAGTTTGTCCAGCAGAAGCTCCAATGTGGCGGCCTGATCATCACCTCCAAAGTCCCGGATACTGTCAATGCTTCAGGAGAGGACCACCTTTAAAGCAGAGAACGAGGTAGTCGAGCCCTTCAAGACCAAAGCAACGGATCGCTTCAAGCTCTTATAAAAGCTGTCGACTAACTCAGCCACGAATTCGTTCTCGGCCTCAATTACTCCTGGCAAACGAGCAGCTCCTGAAGACAGAGTTTCCACTGGCTTTATTGACACTACTGTAGAAGGAATAGTAGAGCACTGGCTCGAGTAATACGAGGGGTCATCGGTGATCTCAGAGGAGTCCTCATCGAAACCAGTACACACCAGCCACAACTGAGGTAGGACTAGTGACTATTTCTGGGAGAGCTGGCTCAACCACTAATGTTGGAGAAGTAGGACTGGTAATCACCTTCAGCTCCACGCCTGGCAAGATAGGCGGCACTGGCAAAACTGATGGCATCTCACTCACCGATATAGTTGGAGTGAGGTTGATTCCATGACTACCGTTCCCTCAATTTCATTTTCTCTGGCTGGTTCAGGCTGATAAGAGGGCAAACCCGTGATATAAGGCATCCAACTCATCAGCATTCGCCACGGTCGAAGTACTTACTTCACCCTGGTTCCCTCAGGAAGATTGGTTGGCTCTCTTGAAGTCGATGTACCCAGAGGCGGAACACCTACAGCAAGACTTTGTTTAAGCAAGGCATAATAAATAGCAGGAGTCAAAAGGTCAAAACACTACCAAAAGATGATGTCGCCTCAATCGTCTTGACGGCTGCATCAGTCCCTGCAGGCTCCTTGAAAAATCTTTGGCAGAATCAACACGAATGGCCGGCCCACCTTCACTTGCCGAACCCTCCGTGGTCCACCCAAAAGAGCTAGAAGCTACGGGACTTCCTTTTGAAGTCCCAGCACCCGAAGGACCTACATCGGCCGCGTCACCTTCAGACTCTTTCGAGACGGCGAAATAGCCAGCTTCATCGCCTTCTCTATAAGTGAACAGGGGATCATAATGCTTCCCCTGTTCTCCAGCAGCCTCAGCTCTCGAGCTTCTCATCGCCTCAGTTCCTGAATCATAAAGTAAACAATGAGCTGTCTGGAATACATAAAACTGTATTATAAGAACGGAGTTGGTCTTACCGGGTCCGGAGCAGCTTTACCAGTAGTCGCCTAGGAGCCGACAAACCTAATGACTAATGGAGCAGGAGGAGGAGGCACTGCAGATGATTCGCCCTCTGCAATAACGCAGGAGCGTAGCGACGAGGCTTCTTCACTACCCTCTTCCTACGAGATCCACCTTCCCGCTTTCGCTTGAAGTGGACGTCAGGATCTTCTTCCTCCACTTCTTTCACATCAACATGTTCCATGAGGGCCGTGCCTAACCCCACCAGAAGCAGTTGTTGGAGCCTCAACACCTTTATCCGCTTCAAAGCGAGGACTTCTTGCATCTGAGGCTTCGCTATCATCAACGGCAATGAATTCCTCGAGGCCTGAAACGCGGACCCTCTTACCCTCGCTCTTCTCAGTGACCTTCCGCTTTAGCCGCTGAGAGATTAACTTCACACCAATGGAATTAATTGAAAATCCAGTGGGTGTGGAGTTCGAAGTTCTATATACCACTGCAGAATCTCAGGGTCGTCAGAAGGTTCAAGTCCTTAGCGGCATGCACAGTCACACCTCAGTACAGCCCAGCAATGAAGAATCGCCAGGCACGAGCTCCATCGATGAGACTCCCCATGAAGGCCAGACTGCTGTTTGGATTGCCTACATACAGTTGGTCATACCCAAATGGGCGGCCAACCGACTCGGAGCATAGGGCTCCAGGTAACAGGTGTCCCACTTCTATACAACAAGTGTGATGGCCGATGCTAACCAGCCTCGAAGATTCCCTGACTCAATGACGTCTGCCCTTCTCCCACATCCTTGAATTCTTCACCATAGCCCGCATCGCGAATGTAGGGGAAGTATCAGAAAAGGCTATAGACGTCATGACGACACAGCAGCTTACGGACCGCAGCCACATAAGTCTTTGACCATGAACACCCCTCGAATCGACGGAGAAGCGCCATTCGAAACACCTTCTGGGGCTCCTCTCTGGCTTGGATGATGGAAGGGCAGTGAAGGGAAAACCATGCCATTAATAATATATTATGGCAAACCTATTCTGGGTTTGACCCATTGCGAGGCAAGATAGTCCCCTTTCCCTACTTCGTTGTTGGTGGCCTACAGAAAGCCTCCGTCAATGCACGAAGGCTCTTTGAATATAACACACCATGGCTGGAAGAAGTCCAAGAGAACGACCATGGACTAAACGAATGGCAGGCAATAAGACAGTCAGATGAATGACATCGCCAGACGAAGACGGCACCACACATCTCTTCAACCAGACCATTAAGAAACCAGCTAGAAGTGCCTTCCGGGACGTCGGTCGACGAGCCTGGTGGTGGAAACTTCGAAGAATATCGCCTTTCTCATAGAGTCTGTCATCTTCTTCCAGAATCAAATCCCCTTGAGAGTGCTCTTGCATCCGGCGAAAGATGTCTTCATCTGCAACTCCACAATGAGCCGCTTCAGGAGTACATTCCAAGTCTGGGAGCAAATAATTTTCCCAGCTCTTCAAACTGCATGAAGCTCCCTTACTGCTACCATGCATGCTGGCAAATGTACAGGTGACACATCAATTCCCAGTAGGTCTCATCAAGCAAAGCGGGCTTCTGCTTCTCCAGAAGTGCCAATTCTGCCTCGCATGGGAAATATTCTTCATATGGGAGAGACCCCAAAGGCAGAGCAGAGACTTCCCATATCTCGTGTAGAGCCATGCCCAATTCGCCAATAGGGGTGAAGAAGGTCCCTGTAGCCGGGCAGTACAACTCAAAGATGGCGTAGAAGTTCGCTACGCTCATCTGAATGCCATAACAGGTCGCCCTGACGGCCTCGTAGAGTCCCAGCCTCTCCAAATCCTCCTCAAAACGAGTAAGGACATATAGAGTCAAGTTCCTCCACCATGCCTTGGAAGGGTGAATCCACCCCGGAGTCCTGAAATCAGTGGCTGGATAATTGCCACAAACTTTAAAGAACTGATTTCCAATGGTCTGAGCCAACCGTAGGGTTTTTTCCCACGGGATGTGATTGGAGTTCATTAATGCATCATTTTTCACTACCATACTATGCTTATTATAAAGAAAAATTAGATTTTTATTGCTTTTTTTCTCTTTTTCAGGTCCAACATTAATGGAGATGAAGGCCCATCAACAATGATTTTTTTAAGGGAATTAAAGGATTAATTTAGAAGCCCAAAGAAGAAGCCCATATCTTGATTCATCCACAAATATTCCCCACATTCTAGAAGGTCCAGCAAGGCACATGAAGAATAACAGAATGTCAGAAGAATTCGCTGGCGCAACGACCAAGATTATGCCGCGGAAACGCGGCTTTGGCCGCGGATCCGCGGCAATCCTCTGGCCGTTGATCCAGCGATTAATCCCATGGCTGAGATTGGAAGGCCTCATCTCCTGGAGCCTATAAATAGACCCCTAGGGCCTCTGTAATCAAGGAGGAGAGAAGAGCATTGTATTTTTGGGGAAATTGTTGGGATTTTCTCTAGGTTTTTCTTTAGAGTCTATTGTAATTTTCTTTCTCCTTCTAGAATCCAGCAGAGAGAGAGAGAGAGAGAGAGAGAGAGAGAGAGAGAGAGAGAGAAATCTTGTAATTAGAGTAGGTGACAACTCAATGAAAGAATTGATCTTTCTTTCTTTCCATCTTTCTTATTCTAGTGCATTGTTTCTTCAAGCTTTTACTACTTTTGCATTTGCCTTTTACAATGGATTATTGTTTGATCTTTACTCATGTCTAGCTAACTTCCTAACATGACTAACTAACTCTAACTTTGCTAACTACTAACTCTTGGGTGATTGCTAACTCATGTGAATCATTGGATGCTTTACTGTAGTCTTGCAATTTTCAAGCCTCTCTTATCCCCAATGAAGATGAGTTACTTTTAATTCTTAGCAAATGCTTGTTCCCCTTCCATATGATTCATGTGAGCCTCATTTAGAGCCTTGTCTTTAGAACAAGTGCCTTGATGAACATGAAGATGGAGCACCTAAACTATGCTTATGACTAATAGTATAATTTTCTTATTTCATGCTAGCTTAAGTATAGCTTTGATGGACTAATGAATCTTATATTTTCCTTCTTAGCATATCTTTGAGTGACTATCCTTGTTCCATCACTGAAAATCTATCTCGGGAGCCAATGAATCAAAGAGGCAACTAGTCAAGCTGAGAAAATAACTCATCCTCTACATGGGACAATACATTGACTAAACAAGCAAGACAAATCTTTGCTGATGAATCAATATGAGGCATGCATCACCCTATGAGATTAGTAAGTTTAGTAAATTAGAGTATTAGTTAGTCATGATTTCTCTTCCTATAGTACTTCAAAGTTTTTTTTCTTAAAACGTTCTCTTTTAAAAAATGCATCCATTTTCATTTCATCTTTCTTTCCATCCTTTTCCTTTTTCTTCTACAAAACCAAGAAGAATTTTTCATTTACTTTCTCATTCATTTTGTTTTTCTTAAACAAAGAAGGACTTTCGTTTTTCTTCTTAAAAAAATCTCAATATAAAAACCGTGAATGCTTCTATCGCTAACTCTCCCTGTGGAATCGACCCGTAATAGCTTGTGCTACGACGGTGATTCGGAAGGAGTATAGTAAATCTTCAAGACATTGGAGCTTTTGAACATCAACACACGAACATCAAAGGTTTACTCTAAACCCTCTCTCTGAATACTAGTAAACTCCCAATTCCGAACCAATTTTTGGCGCCGTTGCCGGGGATCGAACCCGGGTCACCCGCGTGACAGGCGGGGATGTCGGGAAGTACATTCCCAGGGTGGAGACCCAATATGCAGCGAGGAGGACCCGCCCTTGTGTAACCGGGAGACGGAATTATCAACTTCCCTACGTGAACGGAGTCAGTAGTCCGAGTTACTTGCCACTACATTTTTCGAGCCCTCGTCACGCATTGAAAGAAGACAAGGGAAAATGCCACTTGCTAGAGGGGAGATAGTACTTCTCACCATCAATTAAAAAATCCACTGCCCTTCTCCGGCTAGCAGCTGGTGATCGTTGTCGGGTGCTGCATCTCCGAACATGAAGCCAGGCTTTCGATAGATTCTTCGGTCAGAATCTTCAAGGGGAGCAGTAGTTAAGATGCTCCTCATGGTGCGCTGATCCCACCATGAATAAGTGCATCCCGCGCAGGAGCGCTTCACTCGCTGAACAGTGAAGCCTGCCCTTGAATACTGCAGGCTAACGTTGCCATCTAGCCCCCTGGACGTGGCAAAGAGACTGTTCAGAGGACCAGGAGTATAGTGCACTACAAGAACAAGGAGAAACTATGATTAGTTCATCAACCAAACAAGAGTTAAAACAAGAATGCAATTTAAGTTAAGGCATAGCCTCGCTCTCTGAGCGAAGCTGGCCTAATGATAGCTTCGCCCGAAGCTTAGCTTCGCAGTTGCACGTAACTCCGCATTCCACACGAAGGCAGGATGCAGAAAAATATCCAAAGTGTTAGCTTCGCTCTGGAAGCTGACCTCAAACACAGAATGCGACAAAGCCCCAGGGCTAACTTCGTCAGAAAGGTATTATTGCCTAAAGATTATTTTAGGGCATTAAGGTCCTTTTCAATTACACTCCAAAGATTAGCTTCGCACCTTATCATTCAATAGGATGTGAACCGCCTAAGGGATAGCTTCGCCTGGAAGCTTGAAGAAGAGACCCTTCGATTCTAAGATTCCCAATCAAGAAATCAAGGGAAATTCAGGGAATGAAAATTCCCTAAGATCACGAGATCATGATTGATCGCTCTGGATTCATCAAAGATAACCAAAAATTGCTTTAAAAGAGAGATGAAAATCTCTGATCAAAAAGAAAAGATCCCTACCCGCAATAGGTCGTTCGATGACCGAGGAGGAGAAGGACCCTCCGTCGTAGAGGTTGCTACCTCTTTTCCTGCCCGTCTTTTGGGAGCCATCAGAGAACTGAAAAAGAAGTTCTTGAAATTCCAAACGAAGGAGGAAGAAGAAGAAAAGAGTCAGGTGCTCTGAAAATTCAAAGAGAAGTGGTACCTTCTCTTTCAGCCCGATCAGGCTTTTATAGGCTGATGACTGCCTAAAGCTCCGCCTCCTCGAAAGGAGCGCAGACAGTCATTTCAAATTAATTTGAAACGGCGCCTAAAGCGCCTTCCCAAGAAGCGTTTACTTCAGCCCCACTAAGGGCTAACTCCGCCGTGAGTTCAGCATCGACTTCATGCAACATTTGAGTAACTTCACCGAAAGATGAACCTTAACCCCGCTGAGAGCTCGAACTTTGCAGAAAATTCATGCCAGCTTCGCTGGAAGCTCGTTCCTGATTCAGATAGAATTCTATCTTTAACTTCGCAGGAAGTTTTAGCTCCGTCGGTCCACTCCAGGTGTTCTCGGGTCAAAAAGAAGGGAGAAACAAAGCAGATAAACAACACAAAATAAACTTTTATTGATTCAAAAGTGAATATACATTGGCGCTACATCAAAATGGTCTTTCATACAACCGAATCATTGCTCCAAAGGCATACAAGTGGCCCTATTTACTTCCAAGCCAACCAACTGGACACGAAAGGGCTTCCTCCTGCACAAGGCCGTAATCCTTCGCTTAATGGCAGATTTTGCCATCAAGAAGCTGGATCTTCTTTGATGAAAATTGGCGAAGGACCGGTTGCCATAAGAAAGCTGGATCTTCCTTAAATTGGCAAAGGAAGGATCCAAGACCTTATAGGTGACGTCGCTTTCTCGAGTGGATCATCTCAGATAAGCGACTACCAACCCCACCTAAGTGGATCATCTCAGATAAGCGACTGCCAACCTCTTCTGGGAACACACATCAGCTGCCCCAGTTTTGTTCCTCCTGCTTAGGATTTAAAGTTTCAACTGAAAAAGCAAGAGGCAACTTTCTGGTCTCTTTCATCAAAACAAAAGACTGGCGAGCATAGCTCACTGCAATGCAAACTGAAAACAAGGTTAGCAGTAAAACGAAAAAAATGCAAGCATGGCACGCTAAGGCAAATTCTTTGGGGCAAAGCAATTTATATCCGATTCATTGCAATTTAAGGATGGATTTCAATTAAGCAGAAGATAGCCTCGCTTGCACAGTAATGACGGGCTAGCTCAGCGTAAGCCAAGTCTTAGCTCCGCCTAAGACAGTTATACTGAAGGAGCGTTAAAAAGAGCTAAGTCCTAGCCTCGCCTATATGGCTAAGCCAGACTGATCAGAGGGACGCAGTCGTGACCCCAACTGTATGGCAAAACTGGCTCAACCTTGAAGAAACTAAGTCCCAATCCTTGCCTATGTGGCGAACTTAGCAGGCAAGCATGCAATGATCTTTCTTTGATCAAGCGAAAGTGATAGCTTCACCGGGAAGCTGGGAAATAGGGGCTGAAACCCTTCTCTGCAGATCAGTCAGATACAAAATGGAGAACAAGGGAAATCAATCCCTGAGGCAGCCGATAAAGCTAAATTAGGGAGATAAAACTTCTTAAAGTCATTAGTTCATTGTAAGTCTCTGGATGTAACGCCCAATCCCGCAGGTACGGGGACGTTATGGCGACGTACATACGCGAGGTGAAACACGCTCACGCGTACGTTAAGCCTCAGTACAGTACAATACCTCCATATAGATATGAGGTCCAGCATGAAAGCAGTACAAGAATACCTGCAGAAAGAGGTCAGCAATCATAACAAATATGAAAAATGGGGACAAAGAAGATAACGGAAATAAAGCACAAAGATACCTAGGAATAGTCCCGATGCGGAATCTCCCATGTGACTCCAAGGCACTCTCTGAAGCTATGGTAACCCGGATCTCCAATCTGGGCATGCAAACCAGGGTCGTCAGAAAGCGACCTAGTGAGTGGTAAAATGAAGAAGGCAGGAATATATACATAATAATACAAGCACGATACTATGTATAATAACATGATGTGGTACAAGTAACATGATATCATAAGCATAGAGGAAGCAGTAGAAATATATAACATGTCATCTTTTGGTACCATCACTACCTAGCCGGTTACCATCGGGTCATGTCTATAGTCGTGTCAATGTTGTCTAGTGGTGACGTGATGGAAAGGAATATGGTAGTGATGTAAATGAACATGCAGGTGGGCATATGCAATATGAACATGCATGTGAGCATATACAATATAACCATCATACGGTGTCGTGGCATATACAGTCACGATGTCTGCAAGGAATACAGGAAACAGAATAGATGTACTGTGGAACATGCGTAGTATGCCATCACAGAAAGTGTAACAGGAAACAGTACAGTAATAAAGTATACAAGTAACACGGTACTGAATAAATGATCAGGAACAGTAACAAGTATAACTAAACATGTATCAGGCAAGTCATGTCCAGTCATGTCATTTATACAATAGTAGCAATCAGTACCACCTACTATTTAATTTACTCTCTTCCAGTGTCCCATACCACTGGCGTTCATACTGAAGCCCGCACCCCAGTCGAACCCAATCCGGACATGGCCTACGGGTACCATTATCCAAACGAGAGAGCAACCAAATATCAAGTGTTCCCGACGTCACTATTGTGTATACTGTTTTATTATGTTAATTGGAAACCCGTGGTCGAGGAGTTCTTATCGGGTGGATGTATCCCGTGCATACCCGGGATCACGGCCTTAAACAAGCCCCTGGCTGCCAGGACCAGGGCCCTCCGCTAAGAGGGGAGCATGAATCAATAACAAGAAGAGCTCATGGAGCAATTGGTAGGCAGCCCTCCTACCGTCCCTGCAGTGGGAAAACAAATGGATCCAGTACAT
This sequence comes from Agave tequilana, assembly GCA_038442645.1. Classification (NCBI taxonomy): domain Eukaryota; kingdom Viridiplantae; phylum Streptophyta; class Magnoliopsida; order Asparagales; family Asparagaceae; genus Agave; species Agave tequilana. Next base: position 71,016 of record JAVJIF010026299.1, read on the forward strand.
CACCCGATAAGATCTAATCAACCGTCAAGTCTCCCCCAAACCCCAGTTATCATTATGATCTGTTATATCAATATACAATGTAACAAGACAACCACTGTACATGATACGGTAACATGTTAAACTGGACTTGAGCTCTGTTGATAGCGTAGAACAATATAACGAGAACAATATACCCGAAAACGGGAACAAATCACGGGAACAATATACCATGAACAATATACCATGAACAATAGATGTGGGATTCCACATATCGGCATATCAACAGCTCTCATGTCCAGTATCGAGTATATCCATATCGGTAACATGAAGCAATCATATAACATGAATACGGTACATGGAACAATAATACATGTACTATGAACGGGGATTCCTATGACAGTAATAGAGAAAGCATACATGCACTGGTAACAGGGCGATGGAAACATAACATGCATGTATAACAGTGATACGTAAACATAATATGCCGGTTAACAGTGATACGTCACATAATATGCCGATGTAACAGTGATATGGAAATATGAAATGCAGGCATGTGTAGCATGGGCATGAAAGGAAGTAGTCCATGCAGTGGTCTATCCGTGTACTATCTCAGTGCACGTGCATGTCCTGA